>CAUYRH010063134.1:0-37723 GCA_963574655.1 Perodicticus potto | reverse complement strand
TTAACATTTGGAAATGTCCAATTTTCAAATTTTTAATATAAACCTTTGAAATGAGGTTAATACTTATTTTTTTTTGGTCATTAAAATAATTCACAACCCAAGAAAATATACATTTGGTTTTTTTTTTTTTTTTTTTTTTGGTGATTTATGAGATAGGAGATTAAGTTATCTGGACATTTTAATGCTATTACCAAAATATTAAAAATCAATCTTAATTCTGTTCAACTAATGGAGAGCTTGCCTTCATTATTCCTAAAAACATAGATGCATATTTGCATTTTGTCAACTGGCAAAATAAAGAAAATTTCATTTTTCCTCTTGTAAGGATAGTCATTACATAATTTTTATTTTTAGTTGAATATTTTTTTGGTCCTACATTGTACATTTAAAATATTCTTTTGTCAATCTGAATGTTGAATGCTATTGGTAGTATGTTTTCCTTCAATCCCTTTCACATACATTATATACACTTGCCCAACTTTATTTTATACTGCTCTTAATACTGGAAAAGTTTATTAGCCCTTGGAGATTTTTCATGGAGCTATGGTTTACTAACAATTAGCTTTAAAAATCTGCCACACATAAAAATATTTATGCTTAGTTTACATGTACTCCCCTGGAGATAGAGAGATAAAACTGTATGTACTCCCCTTGAGATATCCCTGCACGTCATTACATTTTAACCATCTTTATGTTGATAGTTCTTCCATGGCTGTTCAATAGACAAAAGCACGTTCTTTTATTAAAACAGCATTTTTACAGGCTGATTTACCCACAGCTTTGCTTGTATTCATTCATAAGCACTCCAACACGCACACCTACACACTGCTAAAGACTGTCAAGAGGACAATATTTGCAGCAAGGAATAAAAGGAATAGATAAATTTTAAAAAATTCTCTAGTGATGTTTGGAAAGGTAGTCATATGTTTGCTCAATTAAATAAAATTGTTTTCCAATAACATTACCTGAAAATACTGGTTATGGTGAATAAAAAGATAAATTAAAAAAATAAACTCCATGCATACCATCATTCATTAAATACATTTATGATCCTGTGGAATTCTTTTACTAGAGATGAATTACTTTGCATGTATTACTCATCACAATATTATAATTCACAGTGTAAATGTGTTCTTTAGTCAATCTTATTTTTTTTCATGTAGAGACATGAGTAGAACTTTGCCTCTTTTTTAACACTTCTGCTGTTATGAAAAATGTATTATGTGCTAAATTAACAGTTAAATTCAATACATTATATGTTAAATTAATAGTTAATTTCAAAGCCTTTATAATTTCAAACATTACTCTTCAGTCATATTTCAGAATTTTGGGCATCCTATTTTCTTTACAGAAACAAATAGAATACTATTGATGTTTTGCTATTTGTTCTCTGATTATGAAAAAGAAAAAAAACTGGAGAAGAAATGGATCATCTGTCCAAATCTTACCATATTATTTCATAAGATATTGATTGTAACAACATAAGAGACATAGTGTTATATGCTGGAGAGGATTCCCAATAGTTGCATGGATAAATTATTTACTTTGTGGTTTTGAATCTTTCCTCAACTGGTTGTGTAATCTGAGAATAGTCTCTCAATATTTCTCTTCTTGTAGTCAAAAGGAGTAATATCAAGGAATATTGCATGCAACTTTTACATAAAAAAGAGTACTTCATACAAGTAACAACAAGGCAAAATTGTGAAAAAATGTATGGTGTATTTTAAAAGAAGCATGCATTGTTCTGAAGATGTGACTTGGTGAACTTTGGGAAATACCAGCAAAATGAAGTAAAGTGACTTCTATGTATTTGAAGTAGAGTCACTTACCAAGATTTGAGGAACTGTCTGATAAAAGTTCATCAGAGGAATATCATAACTTTTATCCCTATACATTTCAAATTATCCAATTGGAGCACAGGAATATTTAAAAGAATTTTTGGAGCCATACTAATTTCCTGAGCTCATTCTTGCTTCTCAGGATCATTTTGAGGGCATGGAGTAGAGATATTGATAGAGCCAGAAAGCTGAAAAGTAAGGTCAGGGATAGATTTTTGGAGATCTTGAATTCATTTCAGAGATAAAAATTATTTAATTTTGAATGCAATAGAAATCTTCCCCCTTAGCCCTTTGAAGAATTGCTCAAAGAGGCTGCCTCTTAAAATGTAAATATTTTCAATTGAGTAGGGTGGCTTGCACAGAGTTGAGAGTGGACTCTTAAGGGCTAGAGAGTGCAAAATAACATTGAAAGAATGAATTAAGGCAGTCTTAACGGCAGGAGGAATGTTTAAGTGAGAAATAGTCATTAAGAACACTACCAAAGACCACTGCCTTCCAACACTCATGCCCTTTTGTAATCCTTTCCCCTTCATTGTGAGCTGAACTTACTGACCACCTTCTCCAAATAGAGTATGGCAAAAGTGATGGAGTGACACTTTCAAGAGCAAGTCATAAAAAGATATGAATCTGTCTTGTGTGTCCCCTCATGATCTTGCTTTGGACTCTTGTCCTGAAAGAAGGTAGCTGCCATGCTGTGAACCAGTCCCATGGTGACTCATTCTGTGTGGTGAGGGAATAAATCCTGCCCATGATCACACTCATGAGTTGGAAAACATTTTATCCTACCTCTAGTCAAATCTTTGGATTAGACCACAGCCCCAGCTCACACATAATCACAATGTTATGAGAAACTGTGAGCCAGAGGCATTAAGCTATGGTATTCCAAAACTATTTTCCAACAAAACCATATGATAAATATATATCATTTTAAGCCACCATTTAGTGGGAATAATTTGTTCTGGAGCAATAGGTAACTAATACACAGACCATAAATTTAAAAATAAAAGCATTAAGAGTATGGTAATAATAATAGTAAGTAATACTTTTTTATTTCTCCTCTGTTACATGACCATTATAAAAGAAATAGCAATCAGAGTTTAAAAGTTTTTAAATTATATGGACAAACTGTACAAATAATATAGAAACCAGTGATGATATAAGAGTCAAGGGAAAAGAGGCTTATAATAGGTTCTAGAAAAGAACAGAGTAGGTAAGGGAAAAACAAGAGCTATTAAGAATTATTTGAGTGCAATGGCTTTATAACAAATTCATTTAAATGTGTAAGTGATATGGGTTTATTTTATCACTGGAAAACTTTTTAGAATGTATAATATGTAAAATATGTAATCATAAAAATACTTTTTATAGTTTAAAAAATCTGTGAAAGTCAAGTAAAAGTTATTTGAAGATATTTTAAAAGTTAAATTCTCCATAATAAACAGGCAGAGTGTTATCAATGTTTTACTTCACGTCTTTACAACCTTTCCATAGTTCTCCTAGCTTGTACTTGATCACCTTGACTTGAAAAGAGGAAATCTGTTAGCATCATACCATTTATTATTTTATGAGCCATGAGAGCTAAAAAAAAAAAAAAGCCAATATTTATTGAACACTTACTATGTATCAGACACTGACTTAGCTATTTTATTTCTCATTTCAATGAGCCATGGGTGTGGTGTATTATCCCCATTGCCAAGAAAGTAAACCAAGTAGACCAACAGTCAGTGATTTTAAATAATATATGTGAAGTCTCAGGGTTAGTGTGAAGTCTAATGAAAATCTTCGCCTATAATTCCAAACTCTCCTTTGAAACGACTCTATTATCTCGTGAGACAACTGAAATGATTTATCGGTCGGTTCTGTGTAAATAGCAAAGTTCTGTAAAAAGGGAGGTATTACTGTGGTGGCATCTCTTTCTAACTTATATTTTTGATATAGTAGCTTAAACCGTTTCTTAAAGGTAACTTTCTACTTCTGAGTCACTTCTTTACCCAAGCAACATCCTCCAATCCCTGGGCTTGTTTCTTGAATTATCTTGCTTTATACAGAGCAACAGCATCCTCTAAACTTGTTCAATATATAAGAAGATAGTTATAACCTCCAAGAACTCAGCTTGATTTTTCATGACATGTAACTAGATTCAGCTACTCAGATGTGGCAACCAAATACAGTGTGAGAGTCCCTGAAACATGGACTAGTCTCCCACTTTTACAGGTAACAAATGATCTCTCTTTAAATTTCAGAGTGATCATTTAAAACACAGGGCTCACTAACACTTCCTACTTTCTAAGTTGAACATTTTGTACTCCAAACTCCCAGTGTGCTGACCAAACCACAAATTATCCTCACCTTTCTACCTTCATTAAGCTCTGGCACATTCTATGCTATTTCTGCCTAATTTCTCTGCCTTTCTTGATTACTGTGAGCTGGTGGTATTCCTTTGCTGAAGAGCAATATCAAACAACACAGTATACCTTCTTTTCTTACAAAATCACTCTCTGCCCACCAGAATCAAGAACATAACATGCTAAATTGCTATGATTGCTGCAATAACATTTGGGAAATACATGCAAAAAAAAAAAAAATGCTGGGTTTGGAGGATACTACTGCCCAAATTGCATTTTTTGCTATTTCTCTTTTTTGTTTTAGCTTATAACTATGCAATTCAGTAACAGGAATAGCAATTCTTGCTCATTGCTAGTTTTAAGAAATAATGCCAACTCCAACGCCAAGAATCTGGGGCAGATGATAATCTTCCATTTGCTTTTTTCCTGTTAAAATACATAAGTACAGAAAAAAAAATTTTATGTAAATTTGGGTGAGTTTAGAAGTGGTAATCCTGCTGAAAAGAATCATGTTCAGCTACAAAGCACAGTCTTTCTATATTTCTAGTATCCACAGCTTTGCTTGTTTTGTTTCAACTTGGATATGATAATTTTGACATTTGTTAAACCACTGGGTGATTTCTCCTGCAGCCTTCCTGGTCTGGTCGGCAACTGGCTATTGGGTTATTACTGTGCCAAGCCAACAGCTCTTAGCCATCCCTCAGTGTCAGGCTGATCCATAACTGTCTGTCATTGTATTGTTCTGCATCTGCAACTGGGAAACTAGAGTTTGGGTAAAGACAAAATGAGATAGGTGTAGCTCGGTCTGTTAGAAACAATGACATTATCTGATAATACATAGCATAACACAGAAGAACAACATTTAAAATAATTTTGACCTTTGTCTGGCAGGAAGTTTAAACAAATATTTTCCTTGTCACCTTGTACTTCCAGTTTACCCTTCCCCACTTGGTGTGGCACTCTAGAAGTCCAACCCCTACAGAGACCAGAATGTTTGCACTTCTTGGCTAGGACTGGGCATTGCATAGACAGAGGCAGGGCTGCTGTGCTGTATCTGTGAATTCAGTAACAGTACAGAAAGATATAGAGGGAAGGGTGACTGACCTGGTTCTGAGAAAGTGTATCTCAATAGTGGGTGGAGGCTTGGCTATCTGCACTACAGGTGGAGACCCAGGAACTGCTGAGGTGCACAAACCCAAGTGGAAACACCTCCCACCCAACATCAGCATTAGTAGAGTGACTGGATGACGTCTAATTTGGGAGAGTCATCTCCACAACTCTGTGGTATGTGGGGGAACCAGACTTCACCCTGTAGGGGTATCAAAGCTACAGAACAGTGGCAACAAAGGTGCAATGGCTGAGGGAGAAATTCTCTTGCTGTCAGGATACCTCAGGTTTAGACTGAGCTCAGGTGGAACTTTCTCCAGATGCCATTGAGTGCCTGAAGCAAGCAGTCTTCAGCCTCCCCTGCTGGATGGTGGCAGAAGGTGGTAATTATGAGGAGGAGGCAGTGACCTTACTTTGATTCTGGCAGGCACATAGTCCCGACACATTTGCTTATTGGACAGAACTGGGCCAGAGAGACTGCCAGTGGGGCTACCAGAGACTGGAGTTACCAAAGTCCAGTGGTGAAGGGTGAGCAAGGTGGGGAAAGAGGCATCAACCCTCTTGTTCCAAACCTTCCACCAGATGGGCCTGTCTGAATCCTCAGAGCACCAGAGGTGCTCAAGCCACACTTGAACTACCAGTAGACTCCTAATATCTAGTTGCTGGAGAACTTTTGAACCCTCTAGCTAAAGAGTTGGTGCTTGGGACAATTGGTTTGGAACTCTTGAACTGGACAAATCACCTGAAGATCCTCCAAGGTGATACCCTAGTTTTTTTCTAGTGGGAAGGTTTTGATTTTCCTTTTCCAGGTATTACCTGTGGGAGACAGGAAGTCCTAGTTGCTTGTATTTCTCCAAAGCTGAGACTGCAACCCAGAGTCACTGATTCACTAGGATTGGACAGAGATCAACTGAATACAAGACAGAGCTACCCACCCCCACTACACCAATCAGGCCTCTAGAGTCACAGACTGTAGTACTGTACAGGTCCTTTGCAAAACTGTAGAGGAAAAGCTGCAGTCACCAGGCACAGTTCCTTGGTGAAGGGCTGGTCAACGACAACCCCAGAAGTCTCCAATCCAATTTCAACTTACCTGCTCATCTAGCTAAACAGTGAAAAACAATCATGGGGCGGATTCAGTGGAAAAACTGGCAACATGAATAATCAGAACAGTTCAACCACCCCAAGAAATGACAAGCCAGCCAAACAAGAGGATCCCATTCATAAACAGATGGCTGAGATGTCAGAAATCGAATTTAGAATTTGGATGACAAATAAGATCAACAGAATGGAAGTAAAGTTGGAGTTATAAATTCTAGGAATAATTCAAAAGATGTCTCAAGAATTCAATGAATTCAAAGACAAAATCATCAAAGATTTAAACACATTGACAAAAGAAGTGCACCCCTCCAAGATATGAGAAATACAGTAGAATCCCTCAGTAACAGAAGGGAGCAGGCAGAAGAAAGGATATCTGATATCGAAGACAAAGCCTTTGAATGCTCTAAAATGCTCAAAGAGGAAGAGAAGTGGAAAGCAAAAATGAATCACTCTCTCAGGGAGCTCTGGGATAATTTGAAGAAAACCAATATTTACCTTATAGGGATCCCTGAAGGCAATGAAGTACCTTCGCAATCACAGAGGCTCTTCTTCATGAGATTATGAAAGAGAACTTTCCAGACATGCCAAGAGATTCTGAAATTCAGATAGCAGAGAGTCTCAGAACCCCAGCATGACTCAACCCAAATAAGACATCCCCCAGGCACATCATAATTAACTTCACTAAAGTTAATTTGAAGGAGAAAATTCTGAAAGCAGCCAGACGTAAAAAAAAACATAACCTACAAGGGGAAGAATATAAGAATGACTGCAAATCTCTCTGCTGAAACTTTTCAAGCTAGAAGAGGGTGGTCATCAACTTTTAATCTCCTAAAACAAAATGACTTTCAACTCAGGATCCTGTATCCAGCTAAATTGAGTTTCATTTATGATGGAGAAATTAAATACTTCAATGACATTCACATGTTGAAGTAATTTGCCATAACTAAACCAGCTCTCCAGGATATCCTCAGACCTATCCTCCCTAATGACCAGCGTAATTCTCCACCACAAAAGTAAACTCACTTTGAAACTTTTGATCAAATTCCATCTTCCACAATGGCAAAAGAATTAAAAATGTATACTGGTCTCTCAAAAACTGGATACCAAAAATTCTACCAGCCCTATCAATATTCTCAATTAATGTGAATGGCTTAAATTGCCCTCTAAAGAGGCACAACCTGGCTGACTGGATACAAAAATTCAGACCAGATATCTGCTGCTTACAAAAATCACATCTTACCCTAAAAGATAAGTATAGACTCAGGGTGAAGGGATGGTCATCTATATTCTAGGCAAATGGAAATCAGAAAAAAACAGGTTTTGCAATTTTGTTTGCAAACACAATAGGTCATAAACCAAGAAAAGGAAAGAAAAGAATGGTCACTTCATATTTGTTAAGGGCAAGATTCAATATGATGAGATTTCAATTATTAATATTTATGTACCCAACCAAAATGCACCTCAATTTATAAGAGAGACTCTAACAAACATGAGCAACTTGATTTCCTCTAGCTGCATAGTAGTCGGAGATTTTAACACCCCTTTATCAGTGTTGGATAGATCCTCCAATAAGAAGCTAAGCAAAGAAATATTAGATTTAAACTTAATGATTCAACATTTGGATTTAACAGACATCTATAAAACATTTTATTGTAACAAAACTGAATAGACATTATTATCATCAGCCCACAGGACATACTCCAATATCAATCACACCTTAGGTCATGAATCTAATCTCAGCAAATTTGAAAGAATAGAAATTAGTCCTTGCATCTTCTTGGACCATCATAGAATAAAAGTGGAACTCAGTAACAACAGGAATCTGCATACTCATACAAAATGTGGAAGCTAAATAACCTTATGCTGAATGATAGCTGGGTTATAGATGAGATTAAGAAGGAAATTATCAAATTTTGGAACAAAATGATAATGAAGACTCGAATTATCAGAACCTCTGGGGTACTGCAAAGGCAGTCCTAAGAGGGAAATTTATAGCACTGCAGGCCTTCCTCAAAAGAACAGAAAGAGATGAAGTTAACAACTTAATGGTACATCTCAAGAAACTGGAAAAGGAAGAGCATTCAAATCCCAAACCCAGCAGAAGAAAAGAAATAACCAAAATTAGAGCAGAATTAAATGAAATTGAAAACAAAAGAATTATACTACAGATCAATAAATCAAAAGGTTGGTTTTTAGAAAAGGTCAATAAAATAGATAATCCTTTGGCTAACCTAACCAGGAAAAAAAAGAGTAAAATCTCTAATTTAATCAATCAGAAATGGAAAAGACGAAATAACAACAGACTCCTCAGAAATTCAAAAAATCCTGAATGAATATTGCAAGAAACTTTACTCTCAGAAATATGAAAATCTGAAGGAAATTGACCAATACTTGGAAGCATGCCACCATCCAAGACTTAGCCACAATGAAGTGGAAATTTTGAACAGGCTTATATCAAGTTCTGAAACAGCATCAACTATACAAAATCTCCCTAAAAAGAAGACCCTAGGACCGGATGGCTTCACATTAGAATCCTACCAAACCTTTAAAGAGGAACTAGTACCTATATTATTCAACCTTTCCCAAAATATAGAAAAAGAAGGAATACTACTCAACACATTCTATGAAGCAAACATCACCTTCATCCCCAAACCAGGAAAACACCCAACAAGAAAATAAAATTATAGTCAATATCCCTAATGAATATTGGTGCAAAAGTATTCAACAAGATTGTAGCAAATAGAATCCAGCAACACATCAAACAAATTATACACCATGATCAAGTGGGTTTTATCCAAGAGTCTCAAGACTGGTTCATATATGTAAATCTATAAATATAATGTAGCACATAAATAAATTATGGTATATGTATACCATGGAATATTATGCAGCCTTAAGAAAAGATGGAGACTTTACCTCTTTCATGCATACATGGATGGAGCTGGAACATATTCTTCTTAGCAAAGTATCCCAAGAATGGAAGAAAAAATATCCAATGTACTCAGCCCTACTATGAAACTAATTTATAGGTTTCATATGAAAGCTATAACCCAATTACAGCAAAGGAACATGGGTAAAGGGGCAAGGGAAGGGAGGGAATGGGGGACGATGGGTGGAGGGAGAGTAATGTGAGTCCACACTTAGGGTGCATCTTAGAAGGGCACAGGTGAAACTTACTAAATGAAGAATATAAATGTCTGCACATAATAACAAAGAAAATTCCATGAAAGCTATGTCAACCAGTTCGATGAAAATATTTCAAATTATATATAAAACCAGCACATTGTGCCCCATGATTTCATTAATGTACACAACCAAGATTTAATAAAAAAAAAATAATTTTGATTAGAAAAAGTGAATTCAAACAGTGACTCCATCAATGACTTCTTTAAAGCTTGGTTTCTTTATCTGAAATATAAGCATAATAATATATTGTGCACCTTAAGGTAGTTACATGAATCCAATGAGATTAAATAAGGCAGAATTTCTGAAGTGCCTAGCAGAGTACCTGATGCATAGCATATGCTAAATAAATGTTATTTTCCATTATTTTTATTATTACTATTACTAGAAACTATTATTACAAGGAATACCTATAATTATTCACTCATTTATATCTCCATAATAAGCTTTAAAATTATTAGCATACATTTTAATTTTTTATTTTTATTTTATTTATTTATTTTTTTTGTAGAGACAGAGTCTTACTTTATCACCCTCAGCAGAATGCCATGGTGTCACACAGCTCACAGCAACCTCCAACTCCTGGGTTCAGGTGATTCTGTTGCCTCAGCCTCCCGAGTAGCTGGGACAACAGGCACCCACCACAACACCCGGCTATTTTTCTATTTTGCAGTTCAGCAGAGGCTGGGTTTGAACCCGCCACCTTTGGTATATGGGGCCAGTGCCCTACTCAATGAGCCACAGGTGCTGCCTTATTTAATTTTTTAAATATCTTTTGCCAGATTAAAAACATGAGGCTTATGAAAGATGTATACACTAATACTGAATTTTTTAAAACAATTATTTTGTGCTGATGCATTGTTCTTCCCAAACAAAATTTCCTTCTGAAAGTATATGTGAAAGCTCTTATGATTAAACAGAGAGATGGAGTTTAATCACATTCTTGTATTTTTATTTCATCATATTTCTCTCATTCGTGTACTCATTTTTTAAATTCAACTAATATTTAGACACCATTCTAGGTATATGGGGAAAATCAATGAATACAAAAAGAGAATGATTCTTGCCTTATAGGATCATGTACTCTGGCAAAGACATACCATAAACAACAAATAAAAAAATCTCAAAACATACAGTATGAAATTTATAAATGCTATAATAATGACAGCAATCATGTATCAGGATCAGGAGACTTAGAAGTACCAGGTGAGAGAGGGCAACTCACCCTATTCAGCCACTCTATTAGATAGGGTAATTAGTGAGGGCTTCATTGAAATGTCATAGGCCTTGTATGAACAAAGCAAGAACCAGATGAATCTGAGGAATAATATTCCAGATAGAAAAAAGACCATCAACTGGGATCATATCTGGAATGTTTGAGGAACAGCTAAGAAGACAATGGACTGGCTGGGCATGGTTGGTGTTATGTTCAGAAAGCTTAGGGCCTTCTGGGTCAATGGTAGGGATTTGACTTTTACTTGACTGAAGTGGATACTTCTCAGAAATCTGGGGGCAGAGGACTGATACTGACTTTCTACAAAAAGTAATAGATTGTGTTCAGGTCTTCTCACTATATATTAGAAAAGAAGAATTATGGATTGAAACATAAAAGGAATGGTAGAGACATAGTCGAAGAGTAAAATGTGTCCACAGGCAGAGTGAAAGAAGATACCAGTCAAGCAACATCCAAGAAAAAGCTAAGACCTAAAATAAACCAGTAGCCTTACACCCTGGGTCAAAATTTCCAAGAGACTGGGTAGATAAAACAGAGCATTGACACTGCCCTACTTAGGGAGACTCCCAGCACTCTGCTCCAGCCAGTTCCTGCCATGGGAAATGAAAGCCTTTGGTTGCCAGAGCTCCAAATTTCTTCTTCTTTTTTTAATCCTTCCTTCCTTCCTTCCTTCTTTCTTTTTTTCTTTCTTTCCTTCCTTCCTTCCTTCCTTCCTTCCTTCCTTCCTTCCTTCCTTCCTTCCTTCCTTCCTTCCTTCTCCTTCTTCCCCTCCCTCCCTCCCTCCCTTCTTTTTTGAGACAGAGTCTCTTTCTGTTGGCCTAGTTACAGTACCATGGCATCAGCCTCTCACAGCCACCTCAAACTCCTGGTTTCAAGTGATCCTCCTGCCTCAGCATATTCCTGAATATCTGGGACTACAGGCCTTGCCTCACATCTTGCTAATTTTTCAATTATTATTATTTTTTTTTTTAAGCTAGAGACAGGGTCTCACAGTTGCTCAGGTTGGTCCAGAACTCCTGAATTCAAGTCACCCTCCCATCTCAGCCACCTACAGGGCTAGGAACACCGGCCTGAGGCACCATGCCCAGCCCAGAGCACCAAACTTTAAAATTTTGATAAAAAGTAGGGATCTGGATTTTTAAATCAAAAATTAAACAATTTTTAAATGCTGGTTAAAAAATAAACATCACACACACAAAAATAATTAACATCCTTGTGTGGTCAACGTAACACCTCTGTAACAGCATATGGACCATTCAAGTCCTTAAAGGTGCTGTAGAACTGAGTGTAAAGGGTGAGATCTCAGGAAGCCGTGATGCAGCCATCCTGGAGACTGCCTGTTCCGTGCAGCACCATAAGGTGCTCTTAGTTTGGGGTAGACGCACCCAGAGGCAATACTTGTTGCCTTTGTAGATGACTCCACCATTATTCCTGTAATATTTTCCTAAGGACAGACTGCCTCAAGAAAACAAACACACAAACAAACAAAATCCGAATGATTTGTCTTTTTCTGTGACCATGAATTTCAGGCCGGGTGGCAGTCCTTTGGAAATGCTTTTGTCCTGGAGAGAACAGATGAACACAGTGTGTGTGGGCTTGTGTTTGTTACTTATCATATAATTTTCTTTCAGCGTCACTTCTTTCTATACTCCCTCTTGGACTCACTGCTACAATTACTCTCTCGTTTACCCAGTAGATCACTGGTGCTCCCTCTCTCTTTCCCTCTTTATGCCTCTCCTTCTCCCCCTTCTTTACTCTTCCATTCAGTTTCCAAACTTATGGACTTTTGTGGTTTGCTATTTTCACTACCAACACATTTCTGCCCATCTCTGTTTACTTGGTGAATTTCTACTAATCTGTTAGTTGTGACTCTTCACACTGGAGCTACTGGCACTTGTGGCCACTGAGGTACTAGTCCACATTATTTATCACGCTGGATTGTCATTATCTGCTCACTTGTATGTATTCCCCACTACTGTGTAACTTTGAGAGAGCTAAAATCATATTTATTTTTTTCACTTGTTCATCAATTAGCCTGATGTCATGATACAGTGATTGCACATAGTAAACACTAAATTAATTTCTTTTTACTAAATATAAATATTGTCAGTCTGCACTTTGAGAAGACTATTTGGCTAAATTACTTAAACCTACCCAACTAAAAAGGATATCTCAATTTGAAGATGAAAATCACTAAATTTAGTAATCATTCTATTGTATCCATTTGATGTAGCTATGATAGAACCTCTGGAGGTTGACCATCCAAGGACTGTGACAAACAGGTCCACACGTGGAGGTGGTTGCCATAAGGACTTGGCCGACTGTACTGATGTGTACATGTGGTGCGTGTCCCACAGGTGAAAATTAGGTCAGTGCAGGAGGTGTTCAACTATGGAGGTTCTACTATACGTGCCACTCTGTGTCATTTCAATGTGTCATCATGTGGAGGTGGAGGCTTTTCTTTACTGTATAATTATGAATTTCTTAAGTACAAAATGTCCCCACAGTAAAAACAATATGGTGGAAGCGGCTCAGTACTTCATTTAGAAGTAATAAAATAACTGAATTTAAAACACTGAAGCTTTTAAAACTTGAGACTGAGTTTGTTGTTTGTAACCAGGTGCTTTAAATTCATGAGTGGACTGTATATTAGTATCTCTTTCTTTAAGGATTTCTTTATGGTATCTCCTTTGCTTGGTTAATCCTATTTATTAAATTTCAAAGAAATCTGAAAGATAACAGATTAGGTAGATATTTACACTTGGATCTTAACATACACATCAAAAGAAAGATTGAGTGGCTAGCATCAAGGCCAACTGGAATATAAGCAATGTGTACGCATGGTTCAGGTTGCATACTTATTACTAGATTCTTTAAAAGGATAGAAGACACATTTTCAGAAATCATTCATTCTACTGCTAGAGTTTCATCCAATAATGGATATTACATTGCATTGTGTATGTGCTATATAAGCACTAAAAGCAAAAGAACAGTTATGTTACTCCTCTAGAGTCAACATTTGCTTATAAGAATCATATCCATAATTCTTCCGGAAGCAATTTTTCCTTTTTAATTAAATTCCTATTCTTTCATTAGAGATGTGAAACAAGTTGGCTGTATTTTACTATAGCAGAAAACGAAATACACTGAAACCTGGAAATCTGTGTACATATGAAAACCTAAGCTGACGTTGACTTTTTTCAAAAAATCATTAAAGGAACTACACTAAATGCATCAAAATGAAAATTATATAACTTCAAAATTCACTTCTCAGAGACATTTCTTTTTCCTTACGGATGATATGCTCTCAATATTTCTTCCAGACCACACTTTTCCTTTTCTTTTACACCTCCAGGTTTAATCCCAATCAAAGTTAGCAAGGTACATCCCTGTGGGGCCCTAAAGAGAATTGTTTCACATTGTTACTAGGAGGATTTGTGACTTTAATTATTTTTGCAATTATTTGCTACAATTCAAATGTGATTTTATTCTATAATCACAGTTTCACTTCCTGATCAATTATTTGATGCCTCTTCAAAACAACTCAGCTAATCTAACTTTGGGCCTTACACATAATGTTGTTTGCTAAGTGTTCATAGTGTGGTTTCTTGTTGGAATACTTCAGAAAAGCAGTAAACCTTCCCATGGGGCATTCATAGCTTTGCAACTTTCTGTAACAATTTAATTAGCAATATTATCAGAAAGATACTTCATATCCTTATGATGTTTCAGTTCATTTTACATTTCCAACCAGCAACCCCTGTACTTCTCCACTCAACTTTGAAAATTTAGATCATAATAAAGTTATCAAGCTAAATACTTCACTTCTTTAGAGACATCCTAAAAAGTTAAAGTTATTTTTATTTTTGCCTGGCACCAGTAATTTTATTCTGCATATTTTCTTTGTGTACTTTAATCAGAAAAGTCCACAAGCACATTTTTTCCTACCCACCCTTTTATTTTTTACTCGTCTGTTTGCTTATCTTTCTTAGCTTAATAAGACATGCAATGTGCACTTTCAAGGCTGAAAAAGTTTTTAAAATTCAGGTATAAATAAACTAACATATATGAGTTTGGATTTCAAACAAGTGCTAAATTATTTTTAAGAGATGGGAGTTTAACTAACTCTCAAAACATAATTTCTCTTTTACCTAGACAATGTGACCATTTGGGTTAGCCATTAACTGAGATTTATTATGGTATCTCATATAAACCAATTTTTTTCAAAGGGTTCCATAAACTATTTGCTGCCAGGTATGGCAGAAAAGTAATGCAATTTGGTCAAAGCCAATAAAGTAAATAAAACAGCAAATCTGATCAGACAACTCAACTGTATATGTTTAAACTTTCAGATTATTACTCTTATGTTAATCAACTATACTGTTGTATAAAAGTTGGGGAAAATATGAAGTTCATTGCCTAGAAACATTTTGGCTTACTGAGTGTTTTAGTTTCTTATTACTGCTATAACAACCTACTCCAAATTTAGTAACTTAAAACAACACAAATTTATTTTCCCATAGATAATGCAGATCAAAATCCCAAACAGGCCCACTGACCAAGTCACAGTCAGCTCAGCTATGTTTCCTTCTGCAGGGACTAAGGAAGAAGGTATTTTCTTGATATTTCAGTGTCTATGGGCCATCCGTGGTTCTTGGCCTTCAACTCCTTTCCTCCATCTTCAAAGCTAGACATCACCAGTTGAGTCTTCTTCACATCACATTACTCTGACACTGCCTGTATTACTTCCACGTTTAATGACTCTGTGACTACAGTGGGTCCACTAGGATAATCCAGAATAATCCCCTCTCTTTAAAGTCAGCTGATTAGAGCCTGTAATGCAATTTGTAGGTTTAATCTTTTTTTTACCATGTAATGTAACTTTGTCACAGGTTCTGGGGATTAGGATGTGACATCTTTGAGAGGCTATTCTTCTTCCTCTACACTGAAGCATACTCCTGAGCCTTAAACAGAAACTTTAAGCTTCAAAGCATATCTATCAAAACTCTGAATGAATGTTTACTATTGGAACATTTTATAGGTCTTCTACAAGTTGCTTCTAGTTTATATTTCCATTTATATCCTCATTATATATTGTTGTATAAAGGTTGGGAAAAATAAAAAGCAAAGTAAAGAATTTGAAATTTCATAACCATTTATAATTTCATCACAATTTAAAAAGCAATTTCACATTTACACTTTGAAAAATATCTTACTTGAATGCAACTAAACATTTCATTTGATTTGAAAAGTATTTCCTATTACTTTTATCATATTGCATGTGGAAACCTAACGTAATCAGAATAAGAAACAAATATAAAAAATATATATAACTATATACATATAATATACATCAGAGTGATGGTGAAATTAAAGTAGAAATAGAATCTACATCATTAAACTTTCATTTTTATATTTCTATATCTGAAAGCTTACATTCATAGTTTAGCACTAGATAATAGCAAAGAAGAAAAATAAAGGAACATGTTATCCCAATGACAAATAGATCTACCATTTGGCTACCTTTGTCATATGACATTTCTGAGTTAGCCACCAGCCTTTTAATTATTACTCCTTCAATAAAACAGGAAAAATAAAACTATTTAGCTATTTATTCATTCATCTATTCACCTCTTTAGTATACAGGGTGGACATAAAGTTTGTGTGCAATTTAAAATAGTTTAACTTAGTAAATTGCACATAAACTTTATATCCATCCTGTATATTTACTCAACATAAACTGTTCTTTAGGCTAAGCTTAGAATATCGAATTAAGAAAGAACATTAGAAACTATTTTTAATATGTGTGAGACAGCTTAAAACATTAAGAAACTTCTCTGTGGATATTCTACTCTGGTAGAATAAATTATATGATCAGCAAACTCATGCCACCACATTACTAAGCTTGTGACTTACCTATATGTTCATCTTTGCAAGAAGGTAACAATACATGACTCTATACCAGCCAATAAAATGAATTATATATACCCTTCCTATGTGTTGTCTTTTAATACTTCTCTTCCTCTTTCCCTTTTTTAACTGGATGGAATGGAGACTAGTGCATAAAGTGACACTGGTGGTTTACATTTAAGAAAGTATAGTCATTTATGAAAAAAGCCTAGATCCCTGCATTGCTAAATAGAGAACAGTGCCCTAGGAGGGCCTGCCAAATAAATGCCAGAACTAGACTGTTATTTGAGACACAAATATATTTTATTGTATTAGGCCATTGGGACTTTAGGGTTTTTAGTCAGCAGTGTAATTGAACAAATGCAAAAACAACAATTGAATAAAAGAATTACCTTGAAACTATATGTTCAAGTTAAATTAAAAAAAATTATAATTCGTAGAAAAAGAAAATCATAAGAGTTACATCAGCTAAGATTTGCATAGCCATTACTTAGTGTAAAATATAATAGCAATTATAAAGAGAAAAGTAAAGAGTAAGACAAATCAGTATCAGTAGATTCCAAAAATGCAAGTCAAAACACAGCATTTTCTGGATGGAGTGGGTTCATCCTGAAAGTACAGTCCCATAGATCTGGCATCAAAAAAAAGCTACAAAAACTGAAGCAATAGGTATTATAACCTATGGAACATAAGAGATAGAACAACTCTGATAAAGAAAAAGCCTGATGAATTGATATCAAAACAAGTTCAGAGTGGTGAGGGGCGTTTCTGTAAAAAGCTGGGCTGGGAAATCCTGCTAATTCCAAGAAGTAATAAAAAGAGAGCTAGTGCAGAATAAACATAAAGATATAAAACTATCAGGTGGAAAATGTAGGGAAAGTTGATGAAGTTTTATTAAGAAAACTACTACCAAGTTCTGTCCAAACATTCTCAGAGAATTATAAGAATATATATAATTGTCTCTGTGAGGGAAAACTGTATAGCAGATATATTAATATATGAGAAATATAAAACAATAAAATAAAAACTGAACTGGCAGAACCCAGAAATGGGCAAAACTCTAACAGATAAAAGAATACTGTCTGGGTGATGGACACACTTCTAATCCCGACTCAAGCATAACAAAGATGATCCATGTAACCATGCTTATAAAACAAAGCAAAAAATTATTTTTAAAAAAAGTGGAGAAAAATACATAATGAAGTGCAGACACTGTGGAAAATACCGTAAGATACAGATAGTGAACTGCAATTTTAAGAACAAGGAAATGAATGAATAAAACAGAAGAGATAAAGATTTAAACAGAAGAAAAGATAGCTGTAGATATCAGGTAAAGGAAATACACAATATTCTTAACTGATTTCTCCATAGAAGTAAACTAAATGTTTGAACATAAAAACACATTGGGAAGATATAATTCATGAATGTTTTCCTGAATACATCAATACATGCATCCAGCAAGTTAAAAGGCACACTATATGTCATGAAAAGTTGATCTAGAATTACTCTATGGAATACGTCCTACTGAGATCGTAGATGTTAATGATAAATAGCAAAGATCCACCGAAAGGCCAAATCTTTCACAAAAAAGTTTAGACTGTCTTCTAATTTTATACATCAATATTCAAAAGCAGAGGAGCACAGAAAAGATTAATTTAAATGGGAATCAATAGAGCGATACCTATTACAAATTAAGGGCAAAGAAATGAAATCTGACAATTACTTATCCAACTATGGTGTTTCCCTTGTATATAGTCTACAAACAAATAATTTGATTATACCTTGCAGAAGATCGCAAGAAATATTTCCTATGAACACTTGCTTAGAAAAACAAAGAAGATTATTAGATGATCTTAGCCAAATTAGAGATTACTGGCAAAATCCTAGCAAGAAGGATTAGTACTACTGAATACATTTGACCAGAATCCAGACTAAAAGAGACGTATGGATAATTGTGACCAATTAGAATTTAAATTATATGCTCTGACAATGTAGAAACCATATGTCCAATAAAAAATGAGAGGAAATAATAAAAAAATATGAAAAATTTGAGTAAAGAGAAAGGCTGAAGCAAGAGAACTGGTGTGTTTTTTGCTGTAAGTAATAATAGTCTGCTTTGATTCAGAATCCTTGTGTTTATTTTCAGAATAATTGTTCCTTTAATATAGATATTCCCAAAGTTCCAAGTCTAAATAACCAATTATAAACAAATAAAATATTTTAATATTGGAATGAAAAAGCAAAATCCAACTACGTTCTGTAAAGCAGACACAACTAAATAAAAATCTTCTGGGAAACAAATGGTTATGGAGAATTGTATCAGGGAAACAAAAGAAGAAGAAAATATGAATCAGAACAATATATATAAAAATATGGAATAACACATGAAACAAGCAAGGGTGCTTTATAATGCTAAAGTGTATAATTTATTCTAGCCCCAATATTCACAAATCATAATTATAGAAAGTAAGGGAAATAGAAATGCATTATTAGTGGGAAAAAATATTAGTAATACTGAAGATACAAATGAATTCCTACAATAGTGCTAAGGAACACCCAGCCCAAAAATGACCATATATTTGGAGAGCAAATTTTAAATAGACTTGAAACATAAAAAGCATGAAAAATTCTGTCTGCGCTCAATGTTTTAAAACAGAATTTCGACAACAAAAATGGAAACAAATGATCATTTTCTTTGTAAATGAACAAGGTTCCCTTTTACAACACTCTTACCAATAAGGAAAACAAAATTTCTAGAAAACAAAAATAATGGAGATACTTTTAAAATATAGAAGAGCTATGAGGAAAATTAATTGCCTTTTATAAGTATAAAAATTAAGAAAATGAAAATAAATCAATGATGAACCAGATCAAATTTTATTTTTAAAAATGATAGCAATAAAAACAGGAAAATAAATTTTAAAAGAACAAAAATAAATTCACAATGCTTGCTTATTAAGAGTAAACATGGAAAAGCTAAGTTTATATTTAAGGAATAATATAACATTATTAACAATTTTATAATTTTGATTACATTATAAGGAATAACAAAGGGAAAATAAGATTAAAAAAGAAAAGAGAAATAATAAACAATTGAGGAGAAAGAACCACAGAAGAAGAGCATGCTAAAAGAATCACAAGAATGTACTCTGCTCAGGTTTTAGAAAAATATGTATAATTTTCTATGACATGTAAGTTACTAAAATAGATGTCAGAGGAAAAAGAAAAAATGTACACACAACAATTTTCTTAATGATAGTTGCATTTGCCAAAGATTACCCCAAATTAAAGAAAGCACTAGTTCTAGGAGTTTTCTAAGAAAAGCCTACTCAATAAATAAATAGCAGGTAATACAAAGGTTTTTTAAAAATTAGAGAATTAAGAGAAAAACAATTTTCAAACCCTTTCTACTAAGATTGTACTTCCGTATATTAAAGAGTCATCTGTCTCAGCCCAAAGCTAGAGGTATTATTGATAAGGAAACTCTAGAAGCAGTCAAGACAAGACTTCAAAAGAGATTATCACCCTTACATTGTAATAACCTAGAGATGCCAGACAAGACGCTTATACGAGATAATAGAAGTATTAAAAGAGAAGGAAATGGGTAAAACTGCCAATATTTACATGATTGTATACCTAAAAATCCCAAGAAGCAACTAAAATCTGCTACAAGCAATAGAATGCATATCCTTTATCAAAAATAATCCTCAAATCATATGTTTATATACATTAATCACAAATTAAAGATAAATAAACAACCAGAAGACAGAAGATATAAAGAAAAAAATTACAATAATAACCAAGATAAGAATGCAGGAAGAACTGGAAAGAAATACACATGGCCTGTTTGAAATACAATTTAAAACACTAAAGGTGAAGGTTATAAAAGAAGACTTGAAAAATTAAAGAGAAACGCTGAGTTGTCACAGGGCAAACTATAATACATAAACATGCTTATGCTTTATTTGTTGCTTTATTAGTTTAACTTGATCTCAATAGAGACATCAAAATTTTTAAAAACTAAATAAGATGATATTAAATATATATGACCAAAGAATTAACAAATAAAGCTAGAAAACTTTAAAGAAAGAAAAATGAGAGGAAACACATTCTAATGCCTCATAACTAAATTAATATATTACTGGATTGCTGCTAAATCAAGTTTAAAAACATTTTTAAATAAAAGATTCATTTTAGAAATCAGTGTTATATAAAAAAGAAACTCAGAGGGGAATGGTAGGTTATTAAATAATGGTGTCAGCACAATGAAATAAAACATACCATAATTTCAAAGATAAATGATAAACTGAGAAAAATATTTTGCAACCCATAACTCAGAGGGATAATACCATATACATGTAAATATATACACACCATGTTTATAGATATACACACACATACAGTGTATATCAAGAAAATTGATGAGCTAAATATAAATAACTCAATATAAAAATGGATGAGAAATATGAGCACCCAATTCATAAAAAAGTAAAAAGATTTTAAACATATGCAAAGATTCTTAATCTTAATAATATTAAGAAAAGTACAAAAGACAACTACATTTTTCACCAAACATATAAGTCCAATAACTATGATGGGAAGGCTGTGAGGAAACAGGCACAATTCTTTACAGCTAGGGGTGTAAGTTAATTCAATCTATGTCTATGGCAATTTTGTAATAACCATTGGTGTTATAAGTATGTGTAATTTTTGACCTAGAAATTTTATTTAGAATGCATTCTGGATCTGACAACACCCTAAAGGGTCAATCTTAACTTTGAATTCTGGAATCTACATAAATGAACAAACAAAATTAAGGCCAAAGCCTTTTAAAATTACTTGTGGAGTCAATTCCAGACACATTTTCAAGCACAGATATATGTGCAGAGGTGCGAATGACCTGTGAGCATTGCTATTTATTGTAGTCATGTTTTTAAGAACAAGATTGGAAACAACAAACCTTCATCAATGGAATCACATTTTAATATATCTCTATTATTAGAACAAGTAAAAACTGCGAAAAAGTATGTGTGGTTTCCTATCTTTTGAGAAGAAGAAAAAATGAAGAGTCTATATTCATAATTGCTTGTGTAGCCTAAAGGGGCTCAGGAAAAATATAAAATAAAAAAGAATGGTTCCTAATAGGCTGAGTCAATAGGATAGATAGGAAGCAAGAATGGGAGAGATATGTTTTCATTTCTTTATTAGATATAATTATGTTTTTATTTATTTTTTGAATAATATGAATTTAATTTTTATGTAAGTATTGAATGAAAAGAGATAAAATAAAGTAAAATGTCAAAGGCTCTTAACCCTTTCCCCTCTTTCATCTAGTACTCAATTTCCCAATGGACTCCACTCTCCCCAATCAAAGATTTAGGTGATGTGTTTAACACCTGGAGTTAAGGTTCCAAACCTAGAACCAAATACTAATTTAGAAAATTACCCCAGCCAATTCAGATTAAGCTGTTCTTGCTATAGATAAATATGCATTGGTAATTTACAGAGAATAATACTATTAAAATACTCCACTTTTTGCTTCTGAGGGAATTAACACGTTTTCATTTTTTTGAGTCCAAAGGAAACTATCTCTCTCTACATTGAAAGGACAAAAAAATAGGAATCCCAACCCAAACTTCATTTTCAAGTTATGTTTGTTTGTTCAGCTTGACAATAAGAGACAAGTTTTCTTTTTTGTCATCATCAATCTTGTCTGGGAAATATTGTATTTTAAGAACATGAAGGCAAGCTACACAGAAAGAGAACTGTAATGTAAGTCAACCTGCCATTCAATGTACTAATCCTCTAAATATCTCAATTGTCAAGTGACAGATATCTGGGTGCTCGTGCACAGCAGACAAAATCACTGAGCAACAACTAAAAAGTGTTCAAAATAAAAATAGATGCACATGTCTTGATACAGTTTCCATTCCAAATGCTAAAATGAATCATACAGTGATATTTAACCTTATATAAAGGTTATATATAGCATGTATATATAACACAAATATTATATCCTAGTCACTCTTAAGTTTTTTATATTATATCATTTAACCTGATAGTAAACTATGTGAGGTGGGCATTGTTACTCCCATTTTGGAAAGGGGAAAACAGAGTCTCCAGAAGGATGAGGATGAGGAACTTGTCCAAGGTCAAAGACAACTGAGCAGAAATTCAAATCCAGGCCTTGATTTAAAAGTTTGCTTTCCTAATTACTTTGCTCTCCCATGCATGACATCACATAAGCACTGAATTTATCATTACCCTTGAATTCACAGCAGACTATGTTAGGCACCAAAGTAGATTGATGAATTGGAAGGAGTTCAATGAAAAGAGCAATGCTTGATATCTGTAGTTATAAAATTTCAATTAAAATTAGTTGTGCCATATCTTGTAATTACAGGTTATTTGAATTGATTTAACAACTGTCTCGGAAAGAACAAAAGGAAAATAACAGTATACTTCCACTGCTTATCTTTTTCTTTGATGGATGGATCTTATTTATCCATGGTTCAGGAGAAATTAAATTATTCAAAAAGATATATATTTAAGAAACAACCCAAACTGTTCTGAGGACAATAACATCTTTGGAGCCAATATGATACACGTCATCATTTAGGATAATTGTTCATCCTAATTATCTCTGTTTTTGGAAATTTGTAGTGACTATAGATGTTCTTTCTCTACATGAAAATGATGTTTTCAAAAAAATTGTAAAAATATCAAAGAGAAAATTCTTAGTACTTGGTTAGACAGCATAAGGATGCTTTCCTGTGCCTTACTTTCAATATCATTTAAAATTTTGAATTTGAAAATAAGTAAATGTAGTTAACTTTAAATGTAGTTTTAGGCATGAACAGCTGAGTAAGAGTTCTTCCAGTGTAATTTTGGCATAAAAAAAGCCTCCTGTATTTTACCCCTTACAATGAATCATCTCTTGGTTTTAGATATGACATCACCCTGAACTGTGAGCCTGAACTTCTATTTCTACATTCTATGTATAGAGAAGAAAACATAAACAAAATTAAGGCCAATAGCTTTTAAAATTATATACAGAGCCAAGTCCAGAGAAGTCTTCATGGTTTACAAGGCCATATGTTATCTCACTCTCTGTTTTGTCTTTACCTTGTAACCCTTGTCCTATCCTCATTCCAGCTATAATACATCATGTGGACCCACGTGGACCCCAGTGTGAAAAGCTCATTCTTGTCTCAAGGTCTTAGCATACATTTGCTACATTTCCTTCTTCCAGTGCTCTTCTTCATATGGTCAGTGCCTGATCTCTTAAAATAGGTTTCTGCAAAAAGTTATTTTTCCCAGAAAAAACACCTTGACCACCAAATCAATTTAAAGCCACCAACAACTGAACTTACTCGCTCTCTATTCTATCACTTTATTCTAATGTCTTCATCAAACATCTATGAAATTTTATTGCTTATGAAATTATTTTATTATTTTTATTTTCCATGACATACATACATGTTTTTATCTTATATATTTCCATAGCCCCAGCACTTGTAATGGACATTGGCATATAATACATGTACATAAGAATTGTTGCATTAACATATTTTTAAAAAGTGGACTATTGAAAAGAAAAGTGGGATAGAAGAAAACTGAAAATGGTCTAATAAATTACATAGAAGTTATTGTTACACACACATAAATATACAAGGGTAAAAGAAAAAAATGCTATTAACATGTCAATTGCCATCATCCCTTTCCAGTGCCTCTTCTGCTGAAGATGATTATATCATACAGTAGAAGGCACAGTATCTATGGAAAGCTCATGTCTCTATTAGTTCTGTGTTTAGCTATCTATGTAACTATAGGTCGAAACATACTCAATAGTAAGAGTATCTTTATTTATAAATAAACGTGAAAGTCCTTTACAACTCTAAATGCTATGATTCTATAGAGAAAAGAAAAATCATCTTATAGTATTTAAATATCTTGGTGAATATATACATTTATATATACTTTTTTTTAGAAAGAAGAAAATAGGTTGGCATATTTAGTGTAAAAAGCAAAGACTCCAGCACATATTTAAGTTGAATTTCTATTTAAAACACACACACACACACAGGCAACATCAAAGCTGGCGCAGTCTATTTTTTACACATGCACTCAAAACCCCTAGAGCAATAGACATGTTTTTAATGACTCAAAAAGTAGAAACTGCCAATTTATTTTTCCTCAAATAATTAAATCTTTAATTAATTTCACATGCAGTTAGTAATAATCATCATCCTAGTTTTGAACTTTCAAGTATTCCTCGGTTTGCTTTTAGCATGCTTTTGTGCTTACTGGAGCTACTTAAGTCTTGTGATCAGTTTGAGAATAACTCTCAAACTTTCACTTCTTAAAAAAATAAAATACATCCCAAATTATGTGGGGAACTGTTGAGTCAAGAGATACAAATTATGTGAAACCATAAAGTGGCATAATTGAGCAAAGCAATTTTGGTGAGAAACTAAAAAGGAGGGGGAAATCATGTAAATGTGATTATTTCTAATTAGAAACAATGAGTAACCAAATCAAATTATACAATGAGGATTTGATTTAGATCCCTGGAGGAAAGCCACACTGACATTTGCATTCATCTCCCACTTTCACTTTTCCCTTTTACTTCTCTATGCTTTCTTAGACCCTTAATTGTAAGTTAGATGGTTGTTAGCACAGATCTTTAGAATAGATCTATGTATATAGGTCTGTATTCCAGTTGATATTTATGTTCCTTTAATATGTTATTCACCAAAACCTTTCTGAGTACTTACAGCATGCAAAGGCATCAGAGCAGGTATGGTTAAGTAACACCTACAGCCGCAAACCTTTAATAAACTAATTGCCTAATGTGCCTACATAAGCCACAAAAACTGTGATTTATGGTGAGCCCTAGGAATAGAATTTGGTCCTAGGTTTGTTATAGCTGGTTATGTGATCTTGGATAAATAATTTAGTCACTAATTTCCCCACTTCTTTATTAAGGGGCATGTGTTCAGAACAGATTAAACAAAATTTAAGCTAACTGTTTTGAGAAGTTTCTTCTGCTAGGTGCTTGAAGGAGAGTCAGATTATGTGTTTAGGACTTCAGCAAAGTAAAGGAAATTAGAATAGAATAGAATAGGGCAGATCAGAACAGAATGACAGACTCCTTACATTATCTAGATATTTTACAATAAAAAACACACTAAAGAGGTTATTTTACATTTAGCATGCAACAAAGTTATCAGTTCCTCCTTGGCTTTCAAATCTGACTTATTAAATGATACCTATCAATTTTTCCCAATCTCTTTTCAGGGCACTCTGCTCCTTAGTCCCTTTTCTTAGACCGGCCTCTTTGCTGTTTCATGAGAGCATTATGCGCTCTCTGGTCTGAGTCTCAAACTCATGGTTACCTCCTGTTGGAATATTCTTACTCCCAGAGAGGACTTCCCAAACCACCCTAATAATTCTTTATCTTATTTTCCTGCTTTTTATTAACATAAAGTTATCAATCTCTGCCATTATATTCCCTTCTGGGGCCATTTGCCTATCTGCTATTGTCTGACTCCTTTGCTGTTATGTGAATTTTGTGACAGTAGATGCACTGTTTTCTTCATTGCTGTATCCCCACTGCCTAGAACAGTGCCTCATTCTTAGAATAAACATAATGAACGTAGGTTGGTGGAGTGAATGTGGGAGATGGTACTTACTTAGTTCAAATTTTAGGATCTCTCAAACAATCTAGCATTGCAAAACAAGAAAAGAGACCTAATTCTGATCTAACAACCACGTGTAGGAGAAGTAGACCAACTAGGAAGACTTACCTTTTTGGGTATAGCAAGCACAAGTAAAGATCAGAGGACATGGCCATTAAGTGATTTTCAAGTACCAACAATGTAATTCTAAAAGTTTCACTACATCAACTTTTTCATGGGCTAAATTATTATCTCCTTGATTGTTGAAGTTGTAATTTACTGAATATAAACTAACATTACATCAGACTTGCATTTCTCAATGGCAAATAATATTCCAAAGCTCTTCATTGAGCAAATATTTATTTATTTATTTATTATTTATTTTTTATTTTTACATATACGTGTGTTTATGTATATGTATTTTTACATATACATGTGTTTTTATTTATTTTTTATTTTTACATATACATGTGTTTATTAGGTTTCCACTTTTTGCCTTCCCAGAGTTTTAAAGGCTTAAAATTTAACAACAATAACAATGTTTCAGGTAAGGACTAGAAACAAAACCACGTAAAGAATGAATGAAGATAAATACATTCAGAAAAGAAAACAGATGCTTACTGCATCGAAATATTAAGCAATATTAATAATAATGCCAAAAAAGTAATGTTCACATTGTCAAATAAGAGTATGTCTATTACAGAATGCTTTGACTCTTTGGATCATTATGAAGTCATCAGTTAAATTCTTATTTTTTTTTCCAAAGTCTCAAAAATAGACAAATAATATTATATAAATAAAAGTAAAAAACAGTTTCAAAAAACAGATCATGCCAAATCTTATAGACCATAGGAAAAAAAGAAATATTTCAAAATCGTTCTACTTGATCTGGATATACCTGATATTGAAATTGGAGAAAATATATTGTTATAAAGGGAAATTACAAGCATATTTCACTTATAAATGAGGATGCAATATCCTAAACAACATGTTGACAAGTTGAACTAAAAATTAATGCTTAAGTAATGTACTTAGGTCCAAATTGAATCCAATTTATGTGAGAATTAGTCACTATTTTCTTTCCTTTTGTTTTTTTGTTTTCTTTCCCTCACCCCTTCCCTCCTTCTCTCTCTGTCTGCTCTCTCCTTCCCCCATGCCCCACTATGTCATTAATAGTCCTCAAATCAAAGTTGAATACATAGGATTCATGCTTCTCCATTACTGTGATGTTTCACTAAGAATAATGTGTTCCACCTCCAAAGTCTCCATTTTTTTGATGGCTGAGTAATATTCCATGGTATACATACACCATAGCTTACCAATCCATTCCTGGGTTGAAGGACAGTTAGGCTCTTTCCAAATTTTAGCAATTGTAAATTGGGCTGCAATAAACAGCCTAGTACAAGTCTCTTTACAACAAAAGTATTTTTTTCTTCTAGATAGATGCCCAGTAATGAGATTGCAGGATCAAATGGGAGGTCTAGGTTGAGTTCTTTGAGCTTTCTCCATACTTCCTTCCAAAAAGGTTGTATTAATTTGCAGTCCCACCAGCAGTGTAAAAGTGTTCCTTTCTCCACACATCCGTGCCAGCATCTGCAATTTTGAGATTTTGTGATATAGGCCATTATTGCTGGAGTTAGATGGCATCTTAGAGTGGTTTTAATTTGCATTTCTCTAATAATTAGGGATGATGAGCATTTTTTCAAGTGTTTACTGGCCATTTGTCTGTCATCTTTAGAGAAAAATCTATTCATCTCTTTCCCCCATTGATGTATAGAATTGTTTATTTATTTCTTTATTTGCTTATTTACAGTGTGCACATTTTACAGAAAAAAAAAGACATTTTAAAGAGTAATAAAAGTTCTCAAAAATCACTGGCTGGGTTGACAAAATAGATTCTAGGCTGAACTTTCAAAAACCTTCCCAGGACTTCACCCCAGAGCCAGGCCTTCCAGGTAGCTGCTAACACTGGCCTGATCAGGACACTGCATATTAGGCCACTGCCTTGGGTGCAGATGCAGAACTGTGCCACCTCTGCCAATATCTGTGCCAGGAGGTGGAAACCTTAGAGCTTATCACATGTAATTCTCTTCTGAATTAAGACTTTGCACCAGTGCGTCTCATTGGTGGGATCCTAGGTCACCCGAGGGGGGTCTGGGGAAATTCCTGGATAGATGAACAAAGTGAAATAGTCATGTAACCAGCATAGGGGGAAAGTAGACTTGGACAATCCAGAAAGCCCTTGAGGTCTGAAATTCCATGATATATGATAGTTTTAAATTTCATTTAGAGATGTTCAGTATAGTTTTAATCTTTAAAAAACTGAGTCTAGGGCAGTGCCTGTGGCTCAGTGAGTAGGGCGCTGGCCACATATACCGAGGGTGCGGGTTCAAACCCAGCCCTGGCCAAACTGCAACAACAGCAAAACAATAGCAGGGCATTGTGGCGGGCACCCGTAGTCCCAGTTACTCGGGAGGCTGAGACAAGAGAGTAGCCTAAGCCCAGGAGCTGGAGGTTGCTGTGAGCTGTGAAGCCATGACTCACTACCAAGGGTGACAAAGTGAGACTCTGACTCTAAAAAAAAAAAAACTAAGTCTGGAATTTTTCCATTGGATCCTTTCTGTGTTAGCCATTGGCCCCCTGATGGTTAGTGACGTTTTCTTTCTCTCTACAAGGAACTATCAGTCTTGATGGCCATGACATTCGTCAGCTAAATCCAGTCTGGCTGAGATCCAAGATTGGGACAGTGAGTCAGGTAAAAAGACAGACTTCTATTTCTGTTTCACATTCTTTCAAATTGCTTTTGACGTTTGCTTTTTTTCTTGGTCTTGCACTTCTCAAGAGAGAAGGCATGGGAGTTTTCCAGAAGTATTAAACTCATTCCATATGACAGGTTGTTTAGGTTTGCAAATAGTGCCTTTTCCTGGAAAACCATAAATAGCTGAACCCGTCAAGGCATTGGCTTGTTAATCAAAAGCTGGAGGCTGATGTTACTTGGTCGTGTTTATAGAGGATGGAGGTGGAGGGGGCAGAAATGAC
Source organism: Perodicticus potto (assembly GCA_963574655.1). NCBI lineage: Eukaryota > Metazoa > Chordata > Mammalia > Primates > Lorisidae > Perodicticus > Perodicticus potto. Next base: position 8,286 of record CAUYRH010063134.1, on the reverse strand, counting down.
AAAAACTTGTACTGACTTTTTTAGCTTTTACTGATTCTTACCCAGTTCCCATTTTCATCCCAGCCAGTCTACTGTTCTGCATGAGTTTCAGGATGAAGCAAGAGCCAGAGTCCCCTTGCAAAGGAGTTGCAGATTTCAAAGCAGAATATTAACATCATGTGGTCTCTTTCATGAGGCTGATTTCACAAGACCATCTGGGGCAGGGAAGTGTTGCCACAGCTGTTTTCATTTTTATTGCCCATCTGTGCCCAGGTAGACAAACCTGAGCCTCCTAGCATTTCTGAGCCTCTCTACATTGAGCTCACCCTTGCCCCACTTAACTAGGTAAGGGCAGGTGGGCAGTGATGGGGGAACCCAGTAGTGTAGGGGTATTATCAGTGTGTACTATTAAGAATGGAGAAAAGAGGCTCGACGCCTATGGCTCAACGGGCTAAGGCGCCAACCACGTACACCAGAGCTGGCGGGTTCGAATCCAGCCCGGGCCCGCCAAAGAACAATGACGGCTGCAACCAAAAAATGTCCGGGCGTTGTGGCGGACGCCTGTAGTCCCAGCTACTTGGGAGGCGGAGGCAGGAGACTCGCTTGAGCCCAGGAATTGGAGGTTGCTGTGAGCTGTGATGCCACGGCACTCTATGCAGGGTGACAGCTTGAGGCTCTGTCTCTAAAAAAAAGAATGGAGAAAAGAGGCTGAAGTTTGCCTGCTTTTTAGAACCACTTCACAGGGTTCTGTCAAAATGTCATCTTCCTGTGTGGTTCATTACTTTCTGTATATTTCAGTAAGTAATGAATAGAGATGGATTCCCCCTTTGTTCCTAGTGGAGGGTAGGCAGCTGTACAGTGCAGATGGACTCAGGGTCATCCAGAGCCTCATGATCCCTAAAGGAGAGGACTCACATCTGTGAAGTTTCTGCCCGGTGCCAGGCACCTGTGAGCACCTGTCATGGGCTCTCACAGCCTTCAGAATGGGGAGAACTATAGACAATCAGCCCTATTTGTGGTAAAACATGGATTTCTTAAAAGACTGCTGGGTAAATTTATTGAGAGTGATGAAGGAGAACCAAGAAAATAGCACATTGATCATTTCTTAGATGGAAGTGCAGCACTAACCTCTGTTCTGTTTACTAGACATGTTGGAAATCTGTTTGGAAATTTGTGACAAGTACGTTTTGTTTCCAATTTTCAGGAACCTATTTTGTTCTCTTGCTCTATTGCTGAGAACATTGCTTACGGTGCCGACGACCCTTCCTCAGTGACTGCTGAGCAGGTGGGGAGAGTGGCCGAAGTGGCCAACGCGGCTGCTTTCATTCGGAACTTCCCCCAAGGGTTCAACACTGTGGTTGGAGAAAAGGGGATTCTTCTCTCAGGTGCGTTTTTGTTACTGCTTTGTAGCCAAATCCTCTAGTCAGGTGCTCCAAAGAACTCTCCAAACGTTTACATATTGCAGTGTTTTTCTTTGTTATTTCATTTTTAGAGACGGAGACTGTCACCCAGGCTGGACTGCAGTACTGTAATCACAGCTCACTGCAGCCTCAGTCTCCTGGCTCGAGCATCCTCTTGCCTCAGCCTCCTGGGAAGCTGGGAGTACGGGTATGAGCCGCTGTGCCTGGTTCACAGAAAATTTAAAACAAAAAAGTTTTACACATATCATCTATGATTTCTATAAGACATAGGCAGTTTAAAAATGTAATTGGCACAAACAACATAAACTGGGAAGAGTGTGCCCTCTGGGACTTTGCAAATATGATTTGGGAGTAGTGTCCCTGGAGGCAGGGAGGGAGGGAGGACAGAGTGAGGGGAATCACCACGGACTTCCTGCTGACCTCTGACCTCACCTGTCTCCACACCTACCCTCAGTTTGCTTGCTTGTAGTAGAACTTGAGTTTAAGAAAAGAACAGCTTTCTCTGCGTGTAACCTCCAGGTTCACACGCACATGCTGCCGTGCCCTCTGGGGCAGGAAAAGGAGAACATTGTGAGAATGGCAGGTGCGGAGTGGGACCGTAGGATGAGTCACCAAACCCACCATCACTGATGCCCTGTGCTCCCAGACATTTCAAGCACTCTTTGGAATCCTCCAAATATCTGGAGTTTCTGGTTTCCTTACTATGCTGGATATTCTGTTAGGGAGGATGTATGTGGTGGCTCATGCCTGTGATCCCAACACTTAGGGAGGGCGAGGCAGGAGGAGCCCTTGAGCTCAGGAGTGAGCCAGAGTGAGACTCCATCTCTACTTAAAATAGAAAAACTAGCTGGGGTTGTGGTGGGCCCCTATAATCCCAGCTACTTAGGAGGCTGAGGCAGGGGGCTCACTGGAGCCCAGGAGTTTGAAGTTGCTATGAACCGTGACGCCACAGCACTCTACCTAGGGGGAAAACACAAGAGCATAGCCCTTCACACCTTGTAGGTTCAGATTGTGGCTCTGCTGCTTACCAGCTGTGGGAGCTTGGGCATGTTACGTTGTTTCTCAGCTTATTATCTGTAACATGGGAACAATTATAGGGTATACTGGGTGGCGCCTGTAGCTCAAGCGGCTAAAGCGCCAGCCACATACACCAGAGCTGGTGGGTTCGAATCCGGCCAGGGTCTGCCAAACAACAATGACAATTAAAACCAAAAAATAGCCGGGCATTGTGGCAGGCACCTGTAGTACCAGCTGCTCAGGAGGTTGAGGCAAGAGAATCACTTAAGCCCAGGAGTAGGAGGTTGCTGTGAGCTGTCATGCCATGGCACTCTATCCAGGGTGATAGCTTGAGGCTCTATCTCCGAAAAAGAAAAAAATTATAGGGTATACTACATAGGACTTTTTACAGAGATTAAGTGAGCTAATATAGGCAATGCATTTAGAAAATGCCTGGCATATGGGGAATTCTCAATTACCGTTAGCATGATAACTTTTTTTTTTTTTGAGACAAAGCCTCAAGCTGTCACCCTGGGTAGAGTGCTGTGGCATCACAGCTCACAGCAACCAACCTCCAACTCCAGGGCTTAAGCGATTCTCTTGCTTCAGCCTCCCAAGTAGCTGGGACTACAGGCGCCTGCCACAAAGCCCGGCTATTTTTTGGTTGTAGTTGTCGTTGTTTGGCAGGCCCAGGTTAGATTCGAACCCGCCAGCTCTGGTGTATGTGGCTGGCGCTTTAGCCACTTGAGCTACAGGCGCTGAGCCAGCAGTGATAACTTTTTTATTAATTTTGAGATCAGTAGGGAGACAATATATTTTAAAGAAAGTTTCTTTGTCCCTCAGCTATGTGACTGGAAGAAATTACCATCAAATTACCAAATAGCTTACCAAAAAGCCTCTTATCAAGAATTGTTGTTAAGGCTTTTTCCCTCCCTTAATATTGTCTTTGTCAGGTGGGCAGAAACAGCGGATTGCAATTGCCCGTGCTCTGCTTAAGGTAAGCCTGAAGCCGCTTGGCTGCGTTTTTTTGTATTGTTTTTATTAGGGACTATGTAATTTGTATTTACTATTTATCTTCTTCCTTTTTTGTGTGTGTGGTTTTTGGCCGGGGCTGGGTTTGAACCTGCCACCTCCGGCACATGGAGCCGGTGCCCTACTCCTTTGAGCCACAGGCACCGCCCTTCCTTTTTGTTTTTTGGAAGGGGGAGAGTAGGTATCTGAGAGACATTCGTGGTGAAAGATTAATTGGGAGTTCCACTGAGTGCACGGTGTCCAAATTTAATAAGTACCTCTTGGGTATTGGGAGCCCAGTACTGAGCTAAGGTTGTCAGAGGAAGAAAGCCTTTAACATGTGGTCCTTATGTCTAGAACCATGACTTCTAACTAGTGAAACAGTTTGACTATTGACTCAAATACCGAAACAGTCCAGGATCTGCACTGTGTGCTCCGTAATCACCTGCTAAGCTGAGCAATGCAGACTAGAAGGGCTTAGACAAGCTTCCTTCGGAGAAGAGGGAATAGCCATTTTAGCGGAAGGCCAGGTATTCTATTTTTGAGGAAATGATATCCTTCCCCTTTGTCATGCAACTGTTCTCAGGTTTATAGGTGACTTTTTTAAAGCAGCTTTATTGAAGATAATTTATATACCATAAAATTCATTGATTTTGAATGTACTTTTCAGCAATTTTTAGTAAATTTGCCGTTGCTTTTACACACAATCCAGTGTTAGACATTCCTGTCACCCCGCAAGATCCTTCATGCCCATTTGCAATCTTCCCCCTTCCCATGCCAAGCCCAGGCCACCACCCATCCACTGTCTTGTCTGTCGGGATTTGCTCTTTTGTACATTTCAGATAAATGAACCAGATGGCACATAGTCTTTGACCTTTCGCCTCTTTTACACAGTACGGGCATATGGTTTCTGAGGTCTCTGCACTCCGTGACGTCTCTCGGCACTGCATCCTTCCTGGTACCAAATAGACAGATGTGCCTCTGTTGCTTGATCCCTTCAACAGTGGATGAACATTTGGGCCATTTCTAGTTTGGGGCGATTGTGAATAATATATGAACGAATGGTATCTGTAAGAGCAAAATCCTAGGCAAAGCCAGAAATTTAGTGTGTTATGTATGTCAGCTTGCTCTTGTGTTTTTCCATTTTACATGTTAGTTTGATGTTTCTAAATGAACGATAACAAGCCCTGAGAGTCGGAGGTCCCATCTTACTCATTGCAGATTCCCTTCTCACACTGTAGCTGATTGACCAGCAGGATAACACTGTGCTGTGAACAACATCCAGGCAGATGATCATCGTGATAAAAGTTTAAAATTGGCTTTACGGCAGTGCCTGTGGCTCAAGGAGTAGGGTGCTGGCCCCCTATACTGGGGGTGGCGGGTTCAATACTGGTCCTGGTCAAAACTGCAAAAAATTAAAAATAAAATTGGCTTTAGCTCTTCCATTTATGTACTTAACCAAGACAGAAGTTTTTGTTTTTCTTTTTTTGTAACAGCTTTACTGAGGTATAATTCACTTACTATATAATTTAACCATTTTCTCTTCTTTTCTTTTTTTTTTTTCTTGAGACAGAGTCTCACTATGTCGCCCTTGGTAGAGTGCCGTGGCATCACAGCTCACAGCAACCTCAAACTCTTGGGCTTAAGTGATTTTCTTGCCTCAGACTCCCAAGAACTAGGACTACAGGCACCCACCACAACGCCCAGCTATTTTTTGGTTGCAGTTGTCATTGTTGTTTAGCAGGCCTGGGCGTGGGTTTCTCAAACCCACCAGCTTCGGTGTATGTGGCCAGCACACTGAGTTACTCACTGAGCTATGGGTGCCAAGCTCCATTTTCAATTCAGTAATTTTTAGTACATTCGGAGTTGTGCATTTATCATAGTGATCATTTTTTGGAACATTTTTCTCACCGTCAGCCAGAGACCTGCTCCCCTTTGGCAGCATCCCCCCTCCTATTTCCTCCATTGGCCCTAGCCCCTAGGTAACGCTACCCTGCCTTCTGTGTCTGTGGGTGTGCCTGTTCTGGATGCTCCATGGAAGCTAAATCAGACAAGGTACTGTCCTTTGTGTTGGGCTTTGTTCACTTATCATAGTGTTTCCAAGGTCCTTCCACCTCGGGGCACATGTCAGAATTGCATTCCTTTTTATTGCACAGAGTTTGTGTTTTTGTAATAATATCCTTTTTTCTTTTCTTTTCTTTTCTTTTTTTCCTTCTTTAGAATCCCAAAATTCTTCTCCTAGATGAAGCCACCAGGTGAGGATATGTTAATAATATATATAATTGTATTAAACCAAATTCTTCCTTAACCAAAAACCTTAGCTCTGTCCTTCCAAGTGGTACAAATAAAACACTTTTTCCTCCCATTACTTTAAAGTGACGGCATCTGAATTATTAATGGCAGGCGAGAGGCAGTGGGGAGAGTGAACCGGGAGTCGAGGTTCTAGTTGTGATGCAGACGTGTGTGACAAATCGCTTATCATTCCTGACCACTGACTGTGCAGGATGCTTTACTCCTCAGGCCACAATAGATCGGGTGTCCCAGAAGTTGCCATGTGTAGGGGAAAGGGGAAATCATAGCAACATGTACCTTTTTACAAAATATGCATTACAAAATTGTACAAAACATTTACAAAATATTCTCTATGTGTCAGCCACCTCTTTCTGCACACACACACATACACACACGTGTACACAAAGTCTTCTCTCCCACTCATGGCAAACAAGGTCCAAGACATCTGTTGTTATACTTTTCCTGTGTATGAAGACTTTTGGAATGGCCTATAGTTTTATGGGGAAGCAAGGAGCCCTAAGCTTCTTTCTTAATAATACCTTTAGCCCAAGCAGTCAAAATTTTGGTCACAGCAAAAATTTGCCCCTCATGAGGGGCCTTGTGCATGTTTTGGGAAGCATGTGGGTGTAGGGTGTACGTGGCCCTGACCTCTTTGCTCTTGCTCCTGTCTGTCAGCGCCCTGGATGCTGAAAATGAGCACCTAGTGCAAGAAGCTCTGGATCGCCTGATGGAAGGAAGGACAGTGCTAGTCATCGCCCATCGTCTGTCCACCATTAAGAATGCTAATATGGTTGCTGTTTTGGACCAAGGAAAAATTACTGAGTATGGAAAACATGAAGAACTGCTTTCAAAACCAGATGGGATGTACAGAAAACTAATGAACAAACAAAGTTTTATTTCAGCATAAAGAAACAATCATTGGCAAATTGAATATGAGAGACTTTAAAGCAAAACAGTGTTTTTCCAGAAGAAAAAACTTAGACAGTGTATAAAATCTGTAAATCACATATCAAATTATTTGAAATATGCCTATTTTTCCAAAATGTATAAAATATTGTTTTGAAATGTACCTGTTCTCAAGAACTTTTTCTTCAGTGTTTTAACAACTGTAACTTTCTAAATGTCATTAGCACTGAAGTTACTTTTAGGTTTTGTACTTTCTTTCATCTTCGAATATTTTAATTAATATAGCACAACACCTCATGTTCTTGTACCTGCTGTTCATGATTGAAGCTATTGTCAAATGACAACTTTAAAAAGGGAATTATAAACAAAAGCCTAATTATTTTAGGCCCATTTACCAATCGCTGTGTAATTCTTTGGTAGTATTCCACCTACTTTCACTCTAATTTTTACTAGTTAGAGTAATGAAAATGAAAATCTAGCCTTTTATTTTTATCCAGATAATCTCTCAAAGTGAATCTGATTTATAGACAGAAATAGTTAACGTCCCATGGAGAGAAGAGAACGTTTTTATTGCCTGTCTCCTGTGTCTTCAAAGGTGTGAAAGTGTAGGAGTACGTGTTCCTTTGGGATATGACTATGTTCATATTTGTACAGATTTCAACATTTCGGCACATGAAAGCCTAATGAGTTTTAAAAAGGGAAGAAGACCCATACTTTGAACAGACAAACTTCTGTTTTCTTAATTCACATATGTGTACGAGTACTTTGGGTAAGGAAGGCGTGACCTGCCAGTTATTAAGAAAGATAGATAAAAATGAATTTTACATTTAAGTTGTTTGAATGCATATATTTTGAAATACTTTATCTGTTAAAAATGTGTAATTCCGGCTCGGTGCCTGTGGCTCAACAGGCTAAGGCGCCAGCCATGTACACCTGAGCTGGCGGGTTCGAATCCAGCCCGGGCCTGCCAAACAACAATGACGGCTGCAACCAAAAAATGGCCGAGTGTTGTAGCGGGTGCCTGTGGTCCCAGCTACTTGAGAGGCGGAGGCAGGAGACTCGCTTGAGCCCAGGAATAGGAGGTTGCGTGAGCTATGATGCCACGGCACTCTATCCAGGGTGACAGCTTGAGGCTCTGTCTCCAAAAAAAAAAAAAAAAAATGTATAATTCCCAGGAAAATTTTACAGCATTTTATAATACTTTGGAATTTCATTAACAAGGCTAAAATCTGAAGACTGTAACTAATTTTCAGCCTCAAGCCATTTGAAGAAAATTTGACATCTTCACTGTTCTATCAAATAATAAGAAACCTTAAGAATGTGTCAGTCTCTTGAAAAGAAAGCATTAAATAGTAGCCTCTTTCTTTCTTTTTTTTTTTTGAGACAGAGTCTCACTTTGTCGCCCTTGGTAGTGCCGTGGCATCACAGCTCACAGCAACCTCCTGCTCTTGTGCTTAGGCAATTCTCTTGCCTCAGCTTCCTGAGTATCTGGGACCACAGGCACCCACCACAATGCCCGGCTATTTTTTTTTTTTTTTACTTTAAAGATGAAGGTTTTTGTAACATTCAAAGATCAATCAATGCAATTTACCATATAAAGAGAAGAAAAATACAAAACTTAGGAACAAATCCATAGACACAGAAAAAGAAAAGCACTTGATAAGTGGCAAATAAACCAGGA
>CAUYRH010063125.1:0-21740 GCA_963574655.1 Perodicticus potto | reverse complement strand
GTAGTCCCAGCTACTTGGGAGGCTGAGGAAAGAGAATCGCTTAAGCCCAAGAGTTTGAGGTTGCTGTGAGCTGTGATGCAACGGCACTCTACTGAGGGCGACAAAGTGAGTCTCTGTCTCAAAAAAAAAAAAAAAATCTGTTACTATGTAAAATAGTTAACATTTATTGACCTCGTATGTGTTAGGTACTATTTTAATCTCTTTGCATGTAGGGTACAGTTATTGAAAACAGGGATATTCACACAGTGAGATCAAGAAGCCGGTGTGGGTTGAGGGAGAAGGAGACGTTGGTTAATAGAAACACACAGGTAGAAGGAGCACATTCTAGTGTTAGATAGCACAGTAAGGGCGACTGCAGTTAACAGCAGCTTACTGTAGTTTTTAAATAGCTATAAAAGAAGATTTGAAATGTTGCCAACACAAAGAAATGGTAAATGTTTGCGGTAATAGATATCCTAATTATACATCGTATACACATACCAAAATATCACATGTACCCTATTAAGATGTGAAATTATTATATCTCAATTAACAAGAAGAAACACTAACCCAAGGAAATACAAAAGTAAGTTGTAAAGTCAGGAGTTAAACCGAGGCAGTCTGAGTCTGCCTTGAGCTGCCCTTCACAAAGAAAGCCTCTTTGTGGAGATAACACTGAAACTTAAATGTGACAGATGAGAAGCTCAGTTTGCTTCTTGTGATGAAACTTTTTTTTCCAATGAAAGTGAATGTTGGTTTAGTTTAGCGAGATGTGTAAAGGCCCAGCTAGTCTCTTCCTTTTAGACCTCCTTGTTGATACAAGCAATTTCAGGAGCCAGGCATGCACCCTTCCACACTTTCCTCCTCGTTCATGTGTGTCTTCACAGTGAATATACAGGGTTTGGGGTATGTTTTCCTATCAAATGGAATCATACTATACATATACTCTTTAACACAGCAATTTATCCTAGTTTTACTATTTCTTCTTTTTGAGACAGTCTCATTATGTTGCCCTCGGTACAGTGCCGTGGCATCACAGCTCACAGTAACCTCAAACTCTAGGGTTTAAGCGATTCTCTTGCCTCAGCCTCCCAAGTAGCTGGGACTACAGGCGCCCACCACAATGCCTGGCTATTTTTTGGTTGCAGTTGTCATTGCTGTTTAGCAGGCCAGGGCTGGGCTCTAACCCACCAACCTGGTGTATGTGGCTGGCGTCCTGCTCACTGAGCTATGGGCACTGAGCTACCTGGCTGTTTTTTTAGAGATGAGATCTTGCTCTGGCTTAGGCTGGTCTCGAACCCGTGAGCTCAGGCAGTCCACCTGCCTGGGCCTCCACAGTACTAGGATTACAGGCGTGAGCCACCATGCCCAGCCCTGTTTAGTAATTTCTAGGTACTTATATATGTGCTCAGAAGCATCACATTTTAGTGTTATTTATTCAGTGAAATTTATTAATATTAAACAGTGTTCATGACCTCTCGTCAGATTCCACCAGGACAATAATAGTTGAACAAAGTTGGTTGATTGACACCCGTGGTAAAGGAGTGTATACATCATAGGGCACTAACTGGGTGGGGAGAGGGTCTCACTGAGAGCTTGAGGAGGAGTTCAGAGGACCAAGCTTTGCCCAGAGTGGGGTGCTCCAGAAAGTTGGGTCATGGTGGTGATGGTGGTGGGTAATTCTGCAACTGGATAGTTTTAATATTCACTAGAAGGCAAGAGGAGTGGAGTAAGGCTGAAGCTGGAATTGGTAAAGCAGCAACCATCCTTCATACTGGCCTGGATGGGTAGATGTTTGGGCATCTTTGTGGTTTGGACAGTGTTCATGTCTGTTTCTGTGTGGTCCTGTTTTAGTCTTGACCTTGTTCGATGTTGGTGTTCTGTGAAATTGTTCACATGAGAACACCATGCTGTGTGGCTGCTGTCTCAGCCCCTGTCAGATAGGCCTTGTGTTACACATAAGGTGGGTCCTAGCTCAGGAACTTGTAGTTTGGGGGAGATGTGGAGACAATAAGCAAAGGAGAGTTGTGATATGAGCAGTATGCATTGAGATTTATACCCAGGTACAGAAGAGGGGCGGAGGAGTCTGGAGGAGGGCTCTGAGTGGGGTATGCCGAGCAACCAGCCAGTGAAGCCTTCCAGGAGAAGAGAACATTAGAGCCGTGAGTGGAAGTTGTCGAGGCAAAACATTTGGAAGATGGACTTTCTAAGCAGAAGGGGCCATAAGCACAAATGTCTGGACAGAAGAAAGCAGGGGGCAGTGAAGGAGCTACAAGACTAGAGTGGCTGGAGCTAGCTGTGCAGGATGGGTTTAGGTGAAGGTGGGAGGGATGGGACTGAGGAGGGGAGAGAGATGAGGCTGGAGGGGTGGGATGGAGCTAGACTGTGAGGCTCTGCACACCCTCCTCTTCATAATCAAGACTTGAACTTGTTGGTCGGGCTTGGTGGCTCACACCTGCAATCCTGGCACTCAGGGAGGCCAAGGTGGGTGGATTGCCTGAGCTTATGAGTTTGAGAACAGCAAGAGTGAGACCCTATCTCTACTAAAAAATGAAAAACGGAGGCAAGAGGATCACTTGAGGCTAAGAGTTTGAGGTTGCTGTGAGTTATGAGGCGATGGCACTGTACCAAGGGCAACAAAGTGAGATTCTGTCTCCAAGAAAAGACTTGAACTTGTCTTTACTTGGATCAGTACAGAGCAAAGCTTTCCAGAGGAATTATATAATTGAATCTTTACAATAGCTTTAAAAAACGAAAGCTTGGAGGACATAAATTCTTAGGGTAATTTTTTTTTGCAGTTTTTGGCCGGGGCTGGGTTTGAAACAACCACCTCTGGCATATGGGGCTGGCGCCCTACTCCTTTGAGTCACAGGAGCTGCCCACCTAGGATAATTTTTGAGGTGAAAAGCTGTCATTTTTTTATTCCCTTAACCAAGATTTTTTTCTTTCTTTTTTTTTTTCGTGAGTCAGGGTCTCACTGTGTTGCCTTGGTTAAAGTGCAATAATGTCATCATAGCTCACTGCAGCCTCAAACTACTGGAGTCAAGTTATTCTCCTGCTTTGGAGTGCTGATGTGCTAGGATTGCAGTTGTGAGCCACCAAGCCTGGCTCCAACCAGGATGTTAAGAAGAATGTATTGTAGATCACTTTTTGTTCTGTGTGATGCACGGATCGGAGGGGCACAAGTGGAGGGCACATGGATTGGAGAGGAGGTGTAAGATGAGGCCTGTCACAGTGATCCAAGGCTGAGTGTAGCAGACATTTTTAGGATTGATGCCGTAGATCACAACTGTTACTCTTTTCTGGAAACAGTGCCGATACTGTGTGACCTTGTGACCCCTCCTAACTTTGTGAGTCTAGTTGATTGGTTCTGGGTTGGCAGCTGACCCCGTCTGGGCAGTCAGAGTGAGATACTACATTTTCCTCAGTTTTGGTTAGCAGCTGTATATGGTGCAAGGTATGGACTGAGGTTTGTTTATTTGCATTTGGATGTCTAATTGAGTATAATAAAGCTCCTACTCTTTTGGAACTTAAAGTCTGGTTGTGGTAGATAGACAGTAAGCAAACAGGGTGTCCTTTATGATGGTGACAAGTGTCACCTGATGAAGAACAGTAAAGCAGATTGAGGGAATGGGAGTGCAGAGGGCAGGGGAGCCCGTTTAGCACTCTCTTCCATCATGTGCCAGGCGAGACTTTCTAATAGGGTGGCCAAAAGGCAGTAAGGGGGAAGAGAAGTTCAGGCAGATAGGAAAGGAGTGCAGAGGCCTGAGAGGGGCAGTGCCCAGCATGGTCAGGCAGCCAAGAGGGTGAGGGGGAGCAGGAGTGAGAGGCTGTGCCACGTAGAGTTAGCTAGGCTGAGGTAAAAACATTCGATTTTACTTTGAGTACATTGAGAATCGGTCAGAAGACTTTGAGTGATGAAAGTCTGCACTCTGCCTTGGGGCTACTCACCGTGGGGTCCTCCCGGAGCCAGTGACAGACACAGAGTTGGGGGGCTCCACTCGGACTTTCTGAGTCAGGATTGCTGAGGGTAAGGAGTGCCTGGAATCTGTTTTGATACATCTTAAGGTTTTTTTTTTGCAGTTTTTGGCCCGGGCTGGGTTTGAACCTGCCACCTCTGGCATATGGGGCCGGCGCCCCACTTCTTTGAGCCACAGGGGCCACCCCATGTTAAGGTTTTTTTTGAGACAGAGTCTCAAGCTATTGCTCTGGCTAGAGTACTGTGCACAGCAACCTCAAACTCTTGGGCTTAAGCGATTTTCTAGCCTCAGTCTCCCAAGTAGCTGGGACTATGGGCGGCTGCCACAACACCCAGCTGTTTTTTTTGTTGCAGTTTTCATTGTTGTTTTAGCATGCCGGGGCCGGGTTTGAACCCGCCAGCCTCAGTGTATGTAGCTGGTGCCCTACCCACTGAGCTATGGGCAACGCCCTAAAGGTTTTTTTTTGTTTTGTTAAATATAATTTTTAATTAAAAATAATAATTTAACTAAGAAAATGCCATGAAGGCTGTGTTAAACAGTTTGATGAAAACATTTCAGATTGTATATGAAACCAGCACCTTGTACCCCTTGATTGCACTGATGTCTGCAGCTATGATTTAATAAAAAAATAATAACTTATTTACTTGTGGGGTACACAACGTGATGTTTTGGTACATGTATACATTATGAAATGGCCAAATCAGGCTAATTAGCATATCCATCCTCCACATATTTATTGTTTCTTTGTATTGAGAACAATTGAGGTCCATTCTTGTAGCAGTTTATTATTAAGTACAGTCCTCATGCTGTGCAGTAGATCCCCTGAACTATTCCTCCTGTCTACCCAGAACTTTGTATCATCCCCATCTGCCCCTATACCTTCTTAGGCTCTGGTAGCTCTGGCCTAACTTATGTTTTCAAAAGATCACCGTGATTGTGCTGTGGAGGACAGACTGCAGCCAAGGCAGAATGGAGGCGGGGAGGCCAGTTAGGAAGTTATGGCAGTGGTTGAGGTGAGAGGTCACAATGGCTTATAAGAAGGTGGTAGTGATGGAAGTGCTGAGTAGTAGTCACACGTCTAGTATATTTTCAAGGCAGAGGCAAAGGATTTTTAGTAGATGGAATGTAGGCAGAGGAAGAAGACATCAATCATCTTGCACAGTTCCAAGGTATTTGATGGTGGTAGAAGGGACCTGGCGCCGCTATTTACTGGTTGAGACAGAAGGAGGTGCAGTGGAGCACTTCCTTGTATTTGAGGTGGGGATAAGGAGGGTTTGGGGATGGATCTGGAGTTTGGGGTGTGCATAAGTTAACATGGAGCGAGTGTGAGTCTTGAAGAGACATCTGGTCAGCACTTTGACAGCTGAGCTATGAAGCCTGGTTTTCACTGCTAACACTGGAGGTACTTGCTCAAGTTTAATATTAAGAACGATACTGTATTTTATAGTAACTTTTTCCTAACCACAAATTATATGTGTTTTGTCTAATTTACTTGTAACAGGTATTGACATAAAGATAACAGCTTTCCGTGAAAATGTCAGTTCTGATATCACAGAGTGTAATAAATTATGTAGAAGAAGAAAATATTCCTGCTCTGAAAGCTCTTCTTGAAAAGTGCAAAGACGTAGATGAGAGAAATGAGGTAAGATCATGTTTGTAGTCTTAGTGCCCGTAGCACAATGGTTACAGCGCCAGGCATATACACCGAGGCTGGGGGGTTCAAATCTGGCCCCGGCCTGCTAAACAACAATGACAACTGCAACAAAAAATAGCCGGGCGTTGTGGTGGGCGCCTGTAGTCCCAGCTACTTGGGAGGCTGAGGAAGTGAATTGCTTAAGCCTGAGAGTTTGAGGTTGCTGTGAGCTGTGACGCCACAGCACTATACCGGGGGTAACATAGTAAGACACTGTCTCAAAAAAAAAAATCACGTTTGTAAAATTAAATTCTTTCACAAATATTTGTTGACCACCTACTATGTATGAGGCACTGTGCTAAGGATAAAGGTAAGAAATAAGTAGGAAAAGAAACAGGTGAGAAATATTGGTCTGTACTTGTCATATAATTCCTTATAGGTAAAAGTACTTCAAGTGCCATATTTTTGGAGTGAACTTTAACTTATGTAAATGATTAAATATTAAGTTTTGATAATTAATTATAATTAATGATAATTTTTTTATTCCTTGATGGAATAATCAATATTCATGATTTTTTTTTTTTTTTTGGCCAGGGCTGGGTTTGAACCTGCCACCTCCAGCATATGGGGCCGGCACCCTACTCCTTAAGCCATAGGCGCCGCCCAATATTCATGATATTTGATTACTGAAATCTGAAGTGCTTTTAAGAAATGTTAGAGACCACCTAGACCCCTTCTGCCTATGAATAGATTAAGCAGACAAAATTAGGAAGTTTTAATATTTTTCTTAATGGAGCCCCAACTTTCGTCCTTGATTGTTCATTCCATAGCAATGTGGGGTTTTAAAGACCCTTCATCTTTAAGAGAGAGTTAAATAGGTTATTTATTATAATTAATAAAATATTAATAAACATGAACTTAAATGAGATATTTCTGTTCAGTGCCATGTGTAAAGAAAAGTTGATTTTATTTTATCATGAGCAGTAAGCTGAAGATTATTTGGCATGTTTTAGTTACTAATAAACTTTTTTGTAAATATTCTAAGTGGCAAAGTATGTGTTTGTTTTATAAAACTTAAGGAAAATTACCCTATTTCTTAGAACTGTATGTATTTCCAATGGAATATAATTTTTTCTTTTTTTGACCCGTAGATAAGATGAATAAGGAACAGTTTCTATTTTACACATGTGATATGTATATCTGTGTGTAGACATATAAAAAATTTGTACGTTATTAAGGTAAAGAAGCACATAACATAAAATTTACCGTCTTAACCGTTTTTAAGAATACAATTCAGTAGTGTTAAATACTTCCACTTTGTCATGTAACAGATTTCCGGAAGTTTTTCATCTTGCAAATTCCAAACTTTATATCCATTAAACGGCTCTTCCTTTCTCCTTCTCCAACCATGGGCAGTTACCATTCTACTTTCTGCAGCTGAGCTATTCAGGACAACTCATACAAATGGACTCACATACCAATTGTCTTTTTGTGACCAGCTTATTTCACTTAACGTAATGTCCTCATTGTTCACTCGGGTTGCAGCCTGTGACAGGATTTTCTTCCTTTTTAAGCCTGAATAATAGTGTGTTGTATGTGCAGCACATTTTGTTACCCATTCATCTCTGGATGGAAATTTAAGTTGCTTCTGTCCCTTGGCTATTGTGAATAATCCTATTATAAACATGGATGTGTAAATATCACCAATGTGTTAAAAACTGCTGCAATGAAGTCATTACTTTATTATTACCTTTTTTTGGACATCAGGTACCTAATTCTGTTAAATGTTAACTCAGTCGTTAATGAAATCTTTATCTAAAAAGTTTATTGGAATAGTATTATGATGGCTAATGTTTTTATTGAATACTTATGCGAATATTATGTGTGCATTTTACATGTATTTGTATAACAACTATATAAAGAATATACTTATCTTGATTTATGGGTAGATGACTTAAATCCTCAGCTATCTGTCCAAGACACATCTAATAGAACCTAAATTTAACCCTCCTCTATTTGACTTTAAGCAGGCTATCATCTATTTAAGCTCCATTGCCTTTCTTTGAGTCACCAGAAGAAAGTTTCCCTTAATGATGATGCCTTCTTCTTTTCTTTTTCTTTTTTTTTTTTCAGTTTTTGGCCAGGGTGGGTTTGAACCTGCCACCTCTGGTATATGGGGCCAGCACCCTACACCATGAGCCACAGGCACCACCCTGATGATGCCTTCTTTCTCATGTTTTTATATTGAACAAAATAATTTTTGGCTAGTTGACAACATCATTGTGGCCTTTTATGATTATGAATAGTCAAAAATTATAAATAGATAAGATATAAAATTTATAATTGGAGATCGTTATAAGAGAATTATAGAAGTCATTTTTATTAGCATGTATTACCATATTTGGAATAACACTGTGACAGTTTGAAAGCATTGTTTTACTTCATAGATATTGTCTTAGGGAATACTGAGGAAGGGAAAAGATAGCACATCAATAAGCATAGGCTCGGCGCCTGTGGCTCAACGGGCTAAGGCGCCAGCCACATACACCTGAGCTGGTGGGTTCAAATCCAGCCCGGGCCCGCCAAACAACAATGACGGCTACAACCAAAAAATGGCCGGGCGTTGTGGCGGGCGCCTGTAGTCCCAGCTACTTGGGAGGCGGAGGCAGGATACTCGCTTGAGCCCAGGAATTGGAGGTTGCTGTGAACTGTGATGCCACAGCACTCTATCCAGGGTGACAGCTTGAGGTTCTGTCTCAAAAAAAAAAAAAAATAAGCATAAAATTATATTAATCTTATTGCCATAAGGGGTGAAGCATATTTGGCATAGAGCTTAATTTAGGATCACGCTTGAGACAGATTTAATGGATATTAATTATTATTATATCTAGTTTAACATTGTATCATTTTTAAATTGGAGTTTTAAAATAATTTAGAACCATTTGAGATTGTTCGGTTATAGCTTAGTTTGAAGGTTAACATTTAATTTTTATAGAATTAAGTTCTGATAAAATAAGAATTACAAAAAGTCGTTTGGATTTTTTTCCTCCTTAATAGTAAAGTATTTACATAACTTCATGTTAATTTTGGGTATCAGTTTTAAAAAAGGATTCTAAATATTAGATCAGTTAAATAAAATAATGTAGATAAGGGCGGCACCTGTGGCTCAGTCAATAGGGTGCTGGCCCCATACACCGAGGGTGGTGGGTTCAAACCCAGCCCCAGCCAAACTGCAACCAAAAAATAGCTGGGCATTGTGGTGGGCGCCTGTGGTCCCAGCTACTCTAGAGGCTGAGGCAGGAGAATTGCCTAAGCCCAGGAGTTGGAGGTTGCTGCGAGCTGTGTGACGCCATGGCTCTCTACCGAGGGTGATAAAGTGAGACTGTGTCTCTACACACACAAAAAATAATAATGTAGGTAAGGCCTGGCGTGGTGGCTCACGCCTGTAATCCTAGCATTCTGGGAGGCCTAGGCAGGTGGATTGCTTGAGCTCAGGAGTTCAAGACTAGCCTGAGCAAGAGCCAGACCCTGTCTCCTAAAAAATAGGCAGGTGTGTGGTGTGCGCCTATAGTTCTCGGTATTCGGGAGACTGAGGCAAGAGAATCACTGGAACCCAAGAGTTTGAGGTTGCTGTGAGCTATGACACCACTGGCATTCTACCCAGGGCCACAGAGTGAGACTCTGTCTCAAAACAAAACAAAACAAACAAAATAATGTGGGTAAAATTGCCCGATAATGTGCTTAGCGCATAATTGGTCACAATCAGTAAACTCTAGTTTCTTCCTTTTCTTTCTACTGTATTTGTCAACTAGAATCTAGTTTATTTATTAAAAGGATTTGTTCCATGAAATTTGGATTCAGCCAAAAGGCCTGAAGTCTTAAGGATCCAAAAGACCACAGGTTCCCACCCTTGAAAATCTCTTGGCCTGTGTATATTCTTAGTGCTGGCAAATCTTTGCCCTTCCTAAAGTAGTGAAAGGTTTTTTTATTTTTGAAAATAAGAAAAACTCATTTTCTTTGCTATCCTTGGTACAAATGGGTAAGGTTGAGGTTGGACATATTTCTCCTGTTTAAGAAACTGGAGAGTCTGTGTACGGTGGCTCATGCCTGTAAACCCAGCACTCAGGAGGCCGAGGCAGGTGGATTGCCTGAACTCACAGGTTCGAGACCAGCCTGAGCCAGAGCGAGACCTAGTCTCTAAAATTAGCTGAGCGTTGTTGCGGGCTCCTGTAGTCCCAGCTATTTGGGAGGCTAAGGCAAAAGAATTGCTTAAGCCCAGGAGTTTGAGGTTACTATGAGCTGTGATGCCAGGGCGTTCTATCACGGGTGGCAAAGTGAGACTCTGTCTCAAAAAAAATAAATAAATAAACTGGAACTTTAAGTCATAGGTTTTGTTAAGTGTTTATAAATAGATTTTATAGGAAATTTCAAAAAGTTTTAATATCACTAACATTATCGGAAGAGGCATATGCCCTCCAAAGGTCACTGCCTTCCAGTTAATGGTTATTTAGTTATTTAATACACCTAAATAAGTAGAGATGGGAACCTAAAAGTTGGGAAGAGCAAAAAGATGCTTGACTAGTAGATGTTTTTGCACTGATGTCTTCTGGGAAGCTGAGATTGTGGTACCTGTTGTGGAACTTCAGGTGGGGTGTATGTAGTGTTCTGTTTTGGGTGTTTGGCTTGAGTCATTATAAGTACTAGACCAGGGGTCATACAGGTTATGAAATCCTATGTGTTTTGGGAAGAGATGGGCTTGGGATTTGCTGGAATGTGTGTGGTTAGGTATGGAAAGGACTCTTATTGATTTCATTTTTAAGTGGAAGCATAAAGTTGTCTGGACATAACAGATTACTCTGTATTTCTACAGAGTATTTGTACTTGGTTGAGCAAGAACTAGGAGAATTTGAAGGTAGTTTTTGTTGAAGGTCCAAATTAAATCAGGTAACTTACCTGTCCATCTTTGGGGATCTAATAAAACTTTATGGCAGTCTTTACTGAAAACCATAATCTTTTTGGATAGTGTAGCTACAGAAAGTCTGTCAATTAGGAATTGCTTTGGACTGGATGTGATAGCTCTCAAAACAGTGGTTTAGACTGTTAGACTTTTCTCACATAATAATAAACCGGAGGCTCAGCCATTCCCAGGCTGAAGTGGTGCCCGCCAGGACTCAGGCTGGTCCTGCTGTTCCAGCCACCCCTCCGTGTGTGCTGATGACCTGCCATCCATTAGCTGTGCTGACTCAGCTCCCTCAGTGTGTCTGCATATTGGTCAGAAGAGGGAAAAAGGGTTCAGACCAGTTGAATTAGGCCTCTTTCGGAGCTTTCCTGGGAGGCCTAGCCACAGCAGGGCACGGTGGGTTGGGGTAATTCCCACCGCAAGTGTGGCTGAACAGCGTGGGAAATCCTGTCCTTCTGGAGACGGGGTAGACAACTAATAGTTTCTGTATGAGAATACTGTAACTATTCAAGTCTTTCATTTGTCATGTTTCTAGGTAATACAGTTTACCTCATCTTTCTTACTTGTCTTATAGTTATTTATACACATTTACATTATTTTTTCCCTCATTCTCTAGAAACACTTACCCTGTGTGAACTATCTGAAATGTAACTGTGACTCCAGAAAGTAAAGAGAAAAACTCTTCTGAGTCTTTGGAATCACAGTTCTGAAAACTGTGATGTAAAATTCATGTATCCCCAGGACCAAGGCTTCAGAGTTTGTTGTTGTTAATTTATATATTATGCCAGTGACATTTTAATCACCTTTTATCCTAGTCATGATTCAGAATCTTAAACATAATGTTTAAGGTAATCTGTTTAACAAGTAGCAATGTATGCACATTGCTTTTTAGCATGATGATTATCATAAAATTATATTCAACTGTCTTTTTTTTTTTTGAGACAGAGTCTTAAGCTGTTGCATGGGTAGAGTGCCGTGGCATCATAGTTCACAGCAACCTCTAACTTTTGGGCTTAAGCGTTTTTTTTGCCTCAGCTTCCCAAGTAGCTGGGACTACAAGCAACTGCCACAATGCCCGGCTATTGTTTTAGTTTCAGTTGTCATTGTTGCTTAGCAGGCCCTGGCCGTGTTCGAACCCGTCACCCTAGGTGTATGTGGCCAGCACCCTGGCACCCTGCATACTGAGCTTCGGGCGCCGCCCAACTGTAATGTTTTAAAGGGTAGATGTTTGGACCTGGAGAATCTGTTTATGTGTAATATGTAATAGCTCATTCCCTAATGACCCTGGTTAAATGATATGGGGCTACCACACATAATTTAGTATCCATCATGTGAGAAGGTCTGTATTTAATGTGATGCTACTTTTTTACTTCATTTAAATCAGTATTTTTGTTTGAACTCTTGTGTTATTCTTAGAATAGCATCTGTTATTTTGCCAGTTATTAGAATTGTTTGTATGCTGCTCCTAATGGATTTTTAAATTCTTTAGTCTTTGCTCACTCATTTACTCAGAATATTTGGGTGTCTGTGTGGCAGTCCTTGTGTCTCACGCTGGGGACACAGTATTAAACCCGCAAGCTAAACAGGCGCGCTTTCCATCCTCATGGAGTCTAGAGGCTTTAGGAGAGAGAGACAGTAATCAGTTGTTAATTACACAAAAATGTGATCACAAACAAGAATTAATATGAGAAGGGAAAATTCTAGGGGATCAGTAAGGAGTGGGAAAGAGCACAGTGTGTACCAGGGCTCATCCTGGGTTGAGAGGGAGGCTTGCCCTGCCCTACCATCACTGGGGCGCCTGTTGACCTTTTTATCTTTTGGTTCTTATCCAAAAGAGCTCTGGGAAAACATTGGAGGGTTTTAAGCAGAGGAAAGATGTCATATTGGCATTAAAAAAAAATCAAAAAATCTCAGATCTTCCCCCCCACACTGATACATGCTCAGTAAGTAGGTGCTTAAATTTAAATATTTCTACAGTTGAACTTAATTTTTTTTTTTTTTTTGAGATAGATTTTCACTATGTTGTTGTCAATAGAGTGCGGTGGCATCACAGCTCAGAGCAACTTCAAACTCTTGGGCTTAAGTGATTCCCTTGCCTCAACCTCCCAAGTAGCTAGGACTACAGGTGCCTGCCACAACGCCCAACTATGTTTTATGTTGCAGTTGTCATTGTTTAGCTGGCCTGGGAGGGTTCAAACCCACCAGCCTTAGAGTATGTGGCCAGCACCGTAACCCCTGTGCTATGGGCGCTGAGCCATTTTTTTTTTCTTTTTAAGACAGAGTCTTGCTTTGTTGCCTTCGGTAGAGTGCTCTGATGTCATAGCTCTCAGCAACCTCAAACTCTTGGGTTCAAGCGATTCTCTTGCCTCAACCTCCTGAGTAGCTGGGACTACAGGCGCTGGCTGCAACTCCTGGCTTCTTTTTGTTTTTTTTTTTTTTGTAGAGACAGAGTCTCACTTTATTGCCCTTGGTAGAGTGCCGTGGCGTCACACAGTTCACAGCAACCTCCAACTCCTGGGCTTAGGTGATTCTCTTGCCTCAGCCTCCTGAGTAGCTGGAACTACAGGCGTCTGCCACAACGCCCGGCTATTTTTTTTTGTTGCAGTTTGGCTGGGGCTGGGTTTGAACCCACCACTTTGGTATATGGGGCTGGCATATGGGGCTGGCGCCTTGCCCACTGAGCCACAGGCGCCGCCCAACGCCCAGCTGTTTTTTAAAAGATGGCCTCTTGCTCTAGCTGAGGCTGGTCTGGAACTGGTGAGCTCAGGCAATCCACCTGCCTCGGCCTCGTAGAGTGCTAGGATTACAAGTGTGAGCCACTATGTCTGTTCCTGAACTTAATTTTAGGTCCAAGTTTTTCTCATTTACATTAGTATGTTTAGCACCTTTAGTGTTACTGTCCTTTGGTGCTTTTGCATCTATTTCCTGTCATGACACTTACAGAAATTGATAATATTGGCACTGCACATGCAGCAGATGGGGCTGCCACAGGTGACTTGTCCCTGGATCTAGCTGCCCCGTCCCCTCTCCAGGGCTCAGGGAGCACTGTCTGTGTAGTCCTGTGACTCATTCTTAGCACGAAGCTTAGAAACTGTGATTTAACTAGCAAGGGCTTTAGTTTAATGGATTAAGTTTATAAGGGAAGGCTTTAAAGAAATACATATGTGTATTATATATGCCACCTGTATTTTATTCATTATTTTACTTTCCCTATTTTAGATAAAACATATACATGATTTAAAACACAGTTTGTTATATTCTACCTGTATTGTTAGAGAATTTGATTATCATGGTTATTCTGAGATTTTATATATTTTTCAGTAATTACTTTCCAGATCATAGTATTATGCATTTTTACTTATTCTAAACGAATTTCCTGTGCCAAGAAACAAATTACTAATACTATAGGAAGAAAAATTATATTTTATTTTCTCTTTGACTTTTAAATTGTTAGTAAACTGTAACTTGAGATTCAAAGCTGTTTCTGAATTACTTTAATATGGTAAACACAGCTAGTGCTTAGCATAGCTTCATGAAAATATGTGTGTGTGGGGGGGTATTTAACCTCAGGGATTCAGTAATAAGTCCAGTATCTTGCTAAGTTCTTTGTGTCTTTTCTGTTCCCCAGTGTGGCCAAACTCCTTTGATGATAGCTGCTGAGCAAGGCAATCTGGAAATAGTGAAAGAATTAATTAAGAATGGCGCTAACTGCAATCTGGAAGATTTGGTATATATTAAAATCATTTACTTATTTGTGTTCACTTTATTTTCCTTAACTTTGCTGTTTCTTTGCTTTTAACAAGTAATTCAAAAGTAATAGATTAAAAATTGTGCTTTTAGATATATCGCAATATTGCCTGCTGGCTATGTCAGTTTTTTTTATTAAAAGAGGAATACAGGAGAGAAATTTTTCTTTTCAGTGAAGGATCACAGCTCTTTATTTTTACTGTGTATATATAGAAGGTTCTAGTTGAACAGAAGGCATGTGTATGCACAATTGTATACCTGCCTAAAAAACACCCATGCTGAGTCATCTTGTTAAGTGGCACCCTGTGATGCTAACGTCTAATAAATACTACGTATGATAATGGCCAGAAAGATGTGGTCCCTTCTGATTGCAGTTCTGCGGGGTAAATCTCCATTCTAAAACATTCCATTTCTTCTACTTTCCCTGTTTTACTCAGAATTGCTTTTGAGTATCACTCAGCTACATCCATTTTTTAAAATTCAATGAGCACTTAATTAAATTACACGCATGAATAAAAGTTATCATAAAATAGTATACTTTTATACTTTATTTAAAAAATAAAGGAGAAAAGGACGGTGCCTGTGGCTCATTGAGTAGGGTGCTGGCCCCATATACTGAAGGTGGCGGATTCAAACCTGGCCTCTGCCGAACTGCAAAACAGAAAAATAGCCGGGCGTTGTGGTGGGCCCCTGTAGTCCCAGCTACTCGGGGGGCTGAGGCAAGAAAATCGCCTAAGCCCAGGAGTTGGAGGTTACTGTGAGCAGTGTGATGCCTCGGCACTCTACCGAGGGCGATAAAATGAGACTCTGTCTGTACAAAAAAAAAATAAAAAATAAAAATAAAAAAAATAATAAAAAAAATAAAAATAAAGTTAAAAGAAGTCCAATGAGAAGCTTGGATTTTTGAATAAGTAGTCATGAAGCCACTTCTATACTATTATTAGTGAAATTAGTAGATAGATGAATTTTTTTTTTTTCTTTTTTTGAGACCAAGTCTCAAGCTGTTGCCCTGGGTAGAGTGCCATTGCATCACAGCTCACAGCAACCTCAAACTCTTGGGCTCAAGTGATTCTCTTGCCTTAGCCTTCCTTGTAGCTGGAATTACACGTGCCCACTACAGCACTTGGCTATTTTGTTCTTGTTGTTGGCAGTTGTCATTGTTTTAGCTGGCCTGGGCCAGGTTTGAACCCGCCAGCCTTGGGTATGTGGCCGACGCCCTACCCACTGAGCTATGGATGAATTCTTAAGAGTGCATAAGTACTATTTTAGAGTTATTTTGAATGGGTTGAATCATGTCAGTATGGTACAATCATTTGATATGTAAATTCAAATTTATTTTTCTTTACTTTGGAATGTTATTTTTGGTTTTAAAATAGTAACATTTTGGGCAGTGCCTGTGGCTCAGCAAGTGGGGTGCCGGCCTCACATACCAAAGGTGGCCGGTTCACACCTGGCCTCGGCCAAACTGCAAAAAAAAAAAAATAGCTGGGTGTTGTGGCGGGTGCTTGTAGTCCCAGCTACTCGGGAGACTGAGGCAAGAGAATCGCTTAAGCCCAGGAGTTGGAGGTTGCTGTGAGCTGTGGCACCATGGCACTCCACCGAGGGCTTATGATAAAGTGAGACTCTGTCTCTACGAAAATAAATAAATAAATAAATAAATAAATAAAATAGTAACATTTTTGTGTATGTGCTCAAGGATAATTGGACAGCGCTTATATCTGCATCAAAAGAAGGGCACGTCCATGTTGTGGAAGAACTACTCAAATGTGGGGTTAACTTGGAGCACCGGGATATGGTATGTATGTTTTTACAATATGCCGTATGTTCTAATTAAGTGAAATCTTATTAGCAAGAGTAGGATGTGTAAATTCTTGTATTTTCATGTGTGAGGTGATATCATAATAAGGATTTTTGGATTTAGGCTTGGACATTGATAACACCCTTAAGAATGTTTTAGAACTCAGATATTACAATGTACTTTTTAAGGAATATTCTTAGTTATCACTTTGAGTTTATTTCACAGTTTTTTTTTTTTTTTGAGACAGAGTCTTACTATGTTGCACCAGGTAGAGTGCTGTGGTGTCACATCTCACAGCAACCTCAAGGTCATGGGCTCAAGTGATTCTCTTGCCTCAGGCTCCCAGCTAGCTGGGACTAGAAGCGCCTGCCTTTTTGTTGCGGTTATCATTGTTGGTTAGCAGGCCCGGGCTGGGTTCGAACCTGCTAGCCTCGGTGTATGTGGTGTATGCTACCCACTGAGCTACGGGCGCTGAGCCTATTTTAGAGTTTAATATTTTGAAATAGTGTGAAAAACAACTCATTCCCCTTTAATATATGAGTGTTTAAATCTTTGAGAAAATTGATTCCTTTTGTACTTTGGGAGACATAGTATGGTTTAAAAATATATGTCAGTTTGGAGGCACCTGTGGCTCAAAGGAGAAGGGCGGTGGTCCCATATTCCAGCGGTGGCGGTTTAAAACCCAGTCCCAGCCAGAAACTGAAAAAAAAAAAAAAAAAAAAAGTCAGTTTGAAGTTTAAATTTTCAGAATAATATTTATGGATTTATTTTAAAACGTAATTCTCTTTAGGCGTGGTACCTGTGGCTCAATGGGCTAAGGCGCCAGCCACGTACACCTGAACTGGCGGGTTCGAATCCAGCCTGGGCCTGCCAAATAAAAATGATGGCTGCAACCAAAAAAAAAAATGGCCAGGCGTCGTGGCAGGCGTCTGTAGTCCCAGCTACTTGGGAGGCGGAGGCAGGAGACTTGCTTGAGCCCAGGAATTGGAGGTTGCTGTGAGCTGGGATGCCATGACACTCTACCCAGGGTGACAGCTTGAGGCTCTGTCTCAAAAAAGAAAAAAAATGTAATTCTCTTTAGATACACTGTGCACATTGGCACTTCAACCACATGTGATCCTTAATTATCACTTAGCTCTTACTTGATCTTGGCATCTGGTTAAAGCATGAAGGTGAAGAAAGGGCTTATTTCTGGCTTACTATAAAATGTTCAACCTTTTCAAAAGTTAATTTTTTATCAGTGGAAGCAAGGAAAGAAATTATCTGCCTTGAAACATAAAACAATATATTATTTGGCTGATGGCGCTTTTTGTAGTACAGATGGTCTCAGTTTTTAAGAAACTGAAGCATTCGACTATCTTGCACTGAATGGTATATTACAGTTTACATGATGGCTTTGCCTCTATAATCTTATATTTGCTCTCAAAACTTAGTGAAGTGGGTGGTATCCTTATTTTTATAGGAAGATACAGAGAACCACTGGTATCCTATTTCCAAAAAAATTTAAGTACACTGCAATGAAAGTCTGTGGAGAGAAGATAATGATGTCAGTAACCTAGGCAAAGAATAAAATGTGGTGTTCTTACCTTATTGGTATGTAAGGCAGAAGGGAAACATAGGAAATTCACCAGTTTATCAGATGCACTGATCCTCTGAGCTATTTGCCCAGCCTGGCCGCCTCCATGCTTTGCAGCCTCTTTTTTATTTAATTGACTTCTCAGAACAATCCTATAGCCTAAGGTTAATTTTGTTCTTCTTACTGAATAGCTGGGGAATTGAGACTGGAAGAAGTGGATCTTTGTCCAAAGCGCACAGCTCGTAAGCAGTCAGGCTGGGTTGTGAACCTAGGTCTGCCTACTCCCGTATCATTCATACATGTATTAGCAGAGCTGTTAGGAACTGTAGAGTATACATTATCAAAGTGTAAAAACTTGATGAGATTGTAAAAAATGGTTTCTTAAACTCTTTTGGCTCTCCTTATTTCTTCTATCTCACCAAAGTAATGATTACAAAAGTTTTAACATTTAAATGGTCTTTGTGTAGCTTTAAAACACCAAAACTTGAGGAAACTGGGGACTGTCTCTCTCTTAGTCTTGTGGGAACCTAACCTCACAGAATTGGGTTGGGGTAGGAGCCACCAGCTGGAGGGAAGGCAGAGTTCATGGGACTTGCTTAAGGCGAGGAGAGTGACAGCTGAGGTCCTCTGGGGATCAGCAAGAATTCTAGGTACGGATTCTCCCTGGGAGGACCTGGTGTCTAGATTAATGGACATTAATCTGAAGGTGTTTGTGAAAAATAAAGCTATTATTATACTTAATTGGTCTCAGTCTTTTTATTTTTGTGAATTTAGGTTTAGTTTTCTTGAGATTAAAATTTTATTTCAGATTCTTGCATGGGGGGCATTATTCAAATTAAAGTGAGGACATGATATTTAAAAGTTCTGGGCTGGGCATGGTATAATGCTGGGCTATAATCCTAGCATTTTGGGAGGCTGAGGCAGGTGGTTTGCTTGAATTCAGGAGTTGGAGACCAGTCGGAGCCAGAGCGAGACCCCGTCTCTAAAACTAGCTGGGAGTTGTGTCTGGCACCTGTGGTCCTAGCTACTGGGGAGGCTGAGGCAAGAGGATCGCTTGCGCCCAAGAGTTTGAGGTTGCTGTGGGCTATGACGCCATGGCATTCTATCCCTGGTGACAGAGTGAGACTCTGTCTTAAAAATAAAAACTTCTGGGCAAATAGTTTATAGGTTAAAATGTTGGTGTGTATAAAACTGGACCTGAGTAAATGCCCAGCTCTGTGATTTGACCTCATCAAATTATGTCAGTCTTTCCTTGTCTTTCACGAGCTTGACACTTTAAAGAGTATGCTTCTGGTGTTTTTAGAATGTCCTTCAGTTTGGGTTTGTCTGCTGTTTCCTGTGGTTAGACTGAGATTGGTATGTGCCTGGGGGAAGGTGACACCAGTGTGTGTCACTGGTGATACTAACCCTGGTCTCTTGGTTAAGATCCTGTCTGACAGGTTTCTCCACTGTCAGGGAAGATACTTTGAGATGAAACAAATATCCTTTTTTAAATTAAACTTTCACTCATTTGTTTTAACATCTATCTATGAATGTTACCTGCAGCAGTTATTACTACGGTGGTGTAATATTGTATGTTTACTAGCTCATGCATACACACGAATGTCTATTTCTCTAATTTTCTGTATATGTACATTTAAAAATGAGTCTGTATGGATACCTCTGTGTTTCCTCTCTACAGTCTTCATGTTGTGGCTGATTCTTAGAGACGTTTGTGTACAGGAGGATTCACTCTGTGCGTACACTTGGTGGGTTTTGACGCGTGCACAATGTCCTTCCCGCAGTCTCTCATTCAGCTCTCCATCCGCTCCCCACGCCCTGCCACCACCCGTCTGTTTTCCCTTTCTCTAGTTTTGCCTTTTCCAGCTTAGGACAGGCATTTGAAATAGGATCAGAAGGATTAAGTGATTTATAGTCTCAGAACCAAATGTGCATTGATTGGTCCAAATACTGATTTAAAAAGACCAAATGAAACATAATTCCTTGGTAAGATTTGATCACATTGGTCTGTTTCATTGAAGCGCATTATAGCTAAAGAGAAAGTCACTCCTTTGGTTTTGTCAATAAATGTTATCATGCCTTCTACGTGGAAGCCTCACCCACCTCTGGAATTCTGATCACAGTCATTGCCCACATTTTCCTCTTTGAGCAGCCACTCTAAGGATCTGGGATTTAAGGCTGTGTTTAAATGCAAGAGTTGAGTGTGATTATTTGGATTCTTCTCTGGATAAAGTCTAGACTCATACAAGGAAAAGAATATCTGGGGACATTAAAAGTTTTCTGAAAAAAGTTTTTAGATAACTAAAATAAAATCTTAGAAATTTGGAAGAGTCCAACATGAATGTTCCCTATTTCAGTTTTCACGATATAGTACTAACTGTAGAGTAATCATTTGTGGACGTAAGAGATTTGACTTATTTCATGTATTGTTGTATATTTCTCTGGGGACTTGTGGAATTTAAAACTAGATGGTATTACCTTCGTAAAACATTGGTTGATGAACGTAGTCACGGAATGAACATAATCCACAGTTTTATCTCCCTCCCCCTCTCTCTTTCCCAGGGAGGATGGACGGCTCTCATGTGGGCCTGTTACAAAGGCCGCACCGACGTAGTGGAGCTGCTGCTTTCTCACGGAGCCAATCCAAATGTGACTGGTTTGGTGAGTGTTAATAAAAATTTCATTTGTAATATAAATGGAAAGTTTTCTTAGGGAATACTTAAGGCTGATTATACTTGACATCAAAGTGGATAGAAATTTTCTGTATCTTACTAAATAATAATAATGGAGCATGTGCTTTCCTGAAGCACGCTTCCTGATACAATAATGAGAATTTTTTTCTCAAGCTGAGTTCTCAATTTTTGTTATCATGCTGCTCGTAGAGCTTAAATGTTAACTATATAACATTTCAAACAGAGATTGTGAAATCCTTAGTCATCTTCCTGTTTTTTTGAGTTGTGCATCCTTAACCTGAATTTCCTCACAGAAAAGAGACGTTTATTTACCAAATAATCATGCTATTTTTCTGCACATTTTGTTATATTCACATTTCTCTTATATTACTTTCTTCTAATTAGTATTGCCTATTGGCTAGATAATCACATTTTAGTGTATTGAATTTATAATTGTGTTCATAATATGTTTATTTAAGGTTGAGAGCATCTGAGTTACCATTTATGTATTATGAGTATTATGTGTGTTTTTAAAGTGGAGAATAGTTTATAACTTGATTTTTAAAAAGTACTACCTTGTGTTACTTCCTTTGATATTTACTTAGCTTAGCACGTGTGTGTTGAATATCCACCTAAAAGAGTTCCTTTCTTTCTCTCCCTCACTCCCTTCTTCCCTTCTTGCCTCTCTCCCCGTCCACCTCCCCGTCCGCCCCCCCCATCCCTCCTAGCAGTACAGTGTGTACCCGATCATCTGGGCAGCAGGGAGAGGCCACGCGGATATAGTGCATCTCTTACTGCAAAATGGTGCTAAAGTCAACTGCTCTGATAAGGTGGGTCAGCAGAGTCTTCCCAGGTCCAGCCATGCTGTGTCCACGCAGACTGTCATGTTATAAGCATTTTCATATGTTCTCAGGAGGCTGCTTTAATGCGTTTTATGTTTTTGTATATTAAATACATTTTATGTAGATGCATATCCGAAAGATAGATCCCATATGTGTATCGTGTACTAAGTGTCCTTCTGGTGTATTTTATGTCACGTTTATCATTCTCAAGAGAATAAGCAGGGCGAATATAGATGCAAAAATTCTCAACAAAATCCTAGCCAATAGATTACAGCTTAGCATTAAAAAAGTCATACATCATGATCAAGTAGGTTTCATCCCAGGGATGCAAGGCTGGTTTAACATACGCAAGTCCGTAAACGTTATCCACCATATTAACAGAAACAAAAGCAAAGATCATATATATGATCCTCTCAATAGATGCAGAAAAAGCATTCGATAAAATCCAGCATCCTTTTCTAATTAGAACACTGAAGAGTATAGGCATAGGTGGCACATTTCTGAAACTGATTGAAGCTATCTATGACAAACCCACAGCTAATATTTTACTGAA
>CAUYRH010063119.1:0-12681 GCA_963574655.1 Perodicticus potto | reverse complement strand
CGTGGCATCACAGCTCACAGCAACCTCCAATTCCTGGGCTCAAGCGAGTCTCCTGCCTCTGCCTCCCAAGTAGCTGGGACTACAGGCGCCCGCCACAACGTCCGGCCATTTTTTGGTTGCAGCCATCATTGTTGTTTGGCGGGCCTGGGCTGGATTCGAACCCGCCAGCTCAGGTGTACTTGACTGGCGCCTTAGCCCGCTGAGCCACAGGCGCCGAGCCTTTAAAGAATATTCTTTTTTTTTTGTACAGACAGAGTCTCCCTTGAGTTGCCCCTCGGTAGAGTGTCGTGGCGTCACACAGCTCACAGCAACCTCCAACTCCTGGGCTTAGGTGATTCTCTTGCCTCAGCCTCCCGAGTAGCTGGGACTACAGGCGCCCGCCAAAACGCCCGGCTGTTTTTCTGTTTTGCAGTTCAGCTGAGGCCGGGCTTGAATCCGCCACCTTCGGTATATGGAGCCGGCGCCCTACTCGATGAGCCACAGGTGCCGCCCCGCCCAGCCATTTTTTGGTTGCAGCCATCTTTGTTGTTTGGTGGGCCCGGGCTGGATTCGAACCCACCAGCTCAGGTGTACGTGGCTGGCACCTTAGCCCGTTGAGCCACAGGTGCCGAGCCCCCCCCCCTTTTTTTAGAGACAGAGTCTCACTCTGTCACCCTTGGTAGAGGGCCATGGCTTCACAGCTCACAGCAACCTCCAATTCGTGGGCTCAGGCCATTCTCCTGTCTCAGCTTCCCAAGTAACTGGGACCACGGGTGCCTGCCACAACGCCCAGCTATTTTTTGTTGCAGTTCGGCCAGGGCCGGGTTTGAACCCGCCACCCTTGGTATATGGGGCTGGCGCCCTACTCACTGAGCCACAGGTGCCACCCCCCCCCTTTTTTTTTTTATTTTGAGACAGAGTCTCACTGTGTCACCCTGGGTAGAGTGCCTTGACGCCACAGCAACCTCAAACTTGGGTTTAAGCAATTCTTTTGCCTGAGCCTCCCAAGAAGTTGGGACTACAGGTGCCTGCCATGATGCCTTGCTATTTTGTTGCTGTTGTTTAGCAAGCCCAGGCCTCCAGGTTCGAACCCACCAGCCCTGGTGCATGTGGCTGGCGCCTCAACCACTGAGGTACCCATCGAGCCGCGGGGAAGGAACTTTTCAACTGAGACCAGAAGATCCAGTAGGAACTGACAAGGGGAGGGGCTGTGTTTCTGCTTGGGGAGGTGGGTGTGGAGTCAAGTGTTTCAGGTGAAGGGCACAGTTTATACAAAGGCCTGGAAGCTTCTTTGGCTATTGTCAGTCACTAAGTCCTTCCCCAGACTGGGGGATTCTTGGGGAATCTCCCTTGATGACTTGTGATAGTCACCAACTATTCAAATTGCCTCTCCTTTCTTCCTCTTCACCTCCCATTTATCTACAACTCATTCTTTCTTTTTCTTTTCTTTTTTTTTTTTTTTGAGACAGAGCCTCACTATGTCGCCCTCAGCACTGCGTGGCTTCGCAGTTGGCCCGTAACCACTGTACTATGGGCGCTGAGACAATTCATTCTTTTTTTTTTAATTTTTCTTTCTTTCTTTTTTTTTTTTTTTTTTTGAGACAGAGTCTCACTATGTCACCCTCAATAGAGTGCTATGGCGTCACAGCTCACAGCAACCTCAAACTCTTGGACTTAAACGATTCTCTTGCCTCAGCTTCCCAAGTAGCTGGGACTACAGGAGCCCACCACAACACCCAGCTATTTTTTGTTGCAGTTGCCATTGTTGTTTAGCTGTTCCAGGCTTGGTTCGAACCTGCCACCTTCAGTGTATGTGGCTGGCGCCCTCACCACTAATTTTTTTTTTTTTTTTTTTTTGAGCCAGGGTCTCACTTCATCATCCAGGCTCAAGTGTAGTGGGATCATCATACCTCATTGCAACCTCAGACTCCTGGGCTCAGCTGTTCCTCCTGCCTCAGCCTCCCGAACAGCTGGGGCTACAGGCATGTGCCACCACAACTGGTTAATTTTTCTATTTTTTTTTGTAGAGATGGAGTTTCACTTTATCGCTCAAGGTAGAGTGCCGTGGTGTCACACAGCTCACAGCCACCTCCAACTCCTAGGCTTAGGCGATTCCCTTGCCTCAGCCTCCCAAGTAGCTGGGACTACAGGTGCCTGCCACAATGCCTGGCTATTTTTTTTGTTGTTGCAGTTTAGCCGGGGCCAGGTTTGAACCCACTACCCTCAGTATATGGAGCTGGCACCCTGCCCACTGAGCCACAGGCACCACCCAGTTTTTCTTTTTTTGTAAAAATGGTGTCTTGCTCAAGTTGGTCTTGAGCTCCTGGCCTTAAGCAGTTCTCCCACTTCAGCACAACTCATTTTAGTATGATGTTGCTCCCTCATTCTACTTTAAAAGGCTCTAAGGCAGTGATTCTCAACCTTCCTAATGCCGCGAACCTTTAACACAGTCCAAAGGGGTCTCGACCCACTGGTTGAGAACAGCTGTTCTAAGGTCTCCCTGCCTTCATAATGCCAATACTTACCTGGTTTTCTTCTGGCCATGTTATCCCTTCTCTGCTCACTTTTAAGTGTTGATACTGCTTAGGGCTTTGGTTACCATATACATGCAGATGGTCCACAGATTAAGTCTCTCTTCCTAACCTTTTTTCAACTGCTTATTTGATACCTTACTTGGATGTCCCACAGGCACCTCAAATCTATCATGCTCAACATCGTCTTCCCTCTTCTTGTGCTCCCATCTCAACAGCTGTCCCATTGCTCTCCAGTGGTCCTAGCCAGAAACCTGTAGGTCACTTTTTTTTTTTTCCTGATCAAATCAACCCCTTGATTTCAATAGAAACATGACATACCAAACATATGGGATACAAAGCAGTGCTAAGAGGAATGATTATTAGCAATAAATACCTACATTAAGAAAGTAAATGGGCTTGGCGCCTGTGGCTCAACAGGCTAAGGCACCAGCCACCTACACCTGAGCTGGTGGGTTCAAATCCAGCCCGGGCCCGCCAAACAACAATGACGGCTGCAACCAAAAAAGAAAGTAAATGATTTCAGGTAAACAACCTAACACCGCACCTCAAAGAACTAGAAAAGAAAGAACAAACCAAACCCCAAATTAATAGAAGAAGTAGGACTAAATGGAATAGAGACGCAGCAAAAGTACAATAGAGACCCAACAAAAGATTGATGAAATGAGGTGGTTTTTTTTAAATTTCAGGTTAATGTGAGGGTACAAACAACCTGGTCACAATATTTGAATTTGTTAGGTGGAGTCCCTTTTGTAGTTGTGTCCCACACCCAAAAATTGTGCTGTACACCCCGACATTGTGCCCATTAAGTGGGAGCACCTCCAACTCCCCACCTTCCCTCTCCTCTGTGTTCCCCCCCAACTTGAATTGAAATGAGTTTTTCTCCTCTGTGGATGTGAATTAGATCATCTACTGGCTTCATATTCGTATTGAATACATTGGATATTTAGTTTTCCATTCTGTGACACCTTACTTAGAAGAATGTGTTTCAGCTCCATCCAGGTTAAAACAAAAGATGTAAAGTTGTTGCAGGAAGACAAGGCCCAACGGAGAGAAAGAGCACCCAAACACCACGTTTATAAGAGGAAGGGCTTTATTCACCAGCCGGGAGCTTACGGCATAGAAGAATTCCAAATGGCCGCGCTCCCCGGCTAGCTTGATCTTTCCTTTTTTATTGACAGTCAAGAAGTTCCACCCCACAGGTACCCTTCTCATTGGCCAGTTTGAATCAAGCAGGAGATGCTAGTCCAGCCCCCACAGAACTACAGGATTTCACAGAACTTGGAAATTTCCAAGTTCCAGGAAGTTAGGTTTACAAATTCCTAAGGGCTGAGTCACCCTGGAGAGGACCCTGCAAGTGTATCCTGGTGGTCTCCTTGAGAAGACCTGTTCTCCCAGACCTCACCCTACTTGGGTATCCTCTCTCAAGCTGATCATTAGCAAGCTGTAAGGAGAAAACACCATATCATTATTTAAGTGAAAGAATAAGAGGAGATATAGGGCCATGTTGTGTTTGAAGAGTTTTCAAAACGGGTATCTTCTCTCAAAGTCGCCATCTTTTTTATGGCTATTCTTTCTTTCTTTTTTTTTGAGACAGAGTCTCACAATGTCACCCTGAGTAGAGTGCTATGGTGTCACAGCTCACAGCAACCTCCACCTCTTGGGCTTCAGCGATTCTCTTGCCTCAGCCTCCCAAATAGCTGGGACTACAGGTGCTGGCCACAATGCCCGGCTATTTTTTTCTTTTCTTTTTTTCTTTGTTTTTTTCAAGTTTTTGGCCCTGGGGCCAGGCTTGAACCCGCCACCCCCGGCATATGGGGCCGGCGCCCTACTCCTTGAGCCGCAGGCGCCGCCTATTTTTTCTTTTTTATGGCAGTTGTCATTGTTGATTTTAGCTGGTCCCAGCCAGATTTGAACCTGCCAGCCTCAGTGTATGTGGCCAGCCCCCTACCCACTGAGCTACAGTTGCCGGAGTCAAGCTGCGTTTGAATGCTAAACAAGAGTTGGTGTGTTGAGGTATGGACTGAGGCCTGACTGGGATGGGCAGGGGTAAGAGCCCTGATGGGCACTTACCATCCTGGCTGCCAGACGTCCTCTCCACAGGAGGTGTAAGGTGTAATAAGTGGACTCTGGGACTTCACCCAACTGCCTGGGGTCTGGCATACAAAGAGAGAGAAGGTATTGAGAAGTTCACACAGACACATAAACATTTTTTTGACCTGTGAGAGATGACACCATAGGAGCCTACACTGAGGCTAACAGGCACCACCCTGAGGAGAATATTTAAGGACTTTTATTAGTGATTTGGGGGTATGCATACACAAAGCAAAAAAAAATGAGAAAGGCAGCAGTTTCATGTTCCAATTAAACAGGCAGTCTCTTGTTCAAGGAAGAAAGCTATCAGGCTGAAGGACAGAGGAGCACTAAACTGCGGATCAAAGAATACTTTGGGGAGGATTTAATGAGGGGAAGTTATAGCCCACAGGTTAGATAGGTGCAGCTGGAGGGTTATCAGTTGCTTTCTAGCTTTATTTATGTCCTGTTTTTAATCTGCTGATCTTTATTTAAACATTTCCCATATAATTTCCTCATCTATTCTGCTGGACATTCAAATCCCCCCTCACCACCTTAGGCGTGCATAGCAGCAGAGTGGCTGAGGCTCAGGGCTGTGACCTCCATGACTTCTCAAGATGCTAGCCTACTCTAGCTTTCACCCACAATAGTATGCTATGATTGCCCAGTGAATAGCCATAGCACTGAGACCTGGGTAACAGAATGAGACCGCCATCTTCATTATTATTATTATTATTATTATTATTGCAGTTTTGGGCTGGGGCTGGGTTTGAACCTGCCACCTTCGGCATATGGGGCCAGTGCCCTACTCCTTTGAGTCACAGGCGCTGCCCATGAGACCCCCATCTCTAAAAAAAAATAAATAAATAAAATAGTTTTTCTCTAAGAGATCAACTATCAGGTCTTTTTCAGGGACAGTTTCTGTTGACTTTTTTTTTCTTTGGGCCATATTTTCCTATTTCTTTGTATGCCTTGTGATTTTTGTTGAAAACTGGACATTTGAATCTAATAATGTAGAAACTCTAGTAATCAGATTCTCCTCTTTCCTTAGGACTTGCTCCTTATTGTTTGATATATAGGCAGTCTCTGTGCCAAGGATCAGCCTGAGATGTAAATTTAAGGTCTTCTCAGAATCTATTATTTTCCTTAGGCATGCACAGTCACTCTCTAATTTTCCCTATGTACGCCGTTTTTTTTTAATGTCCTAATTTTCACAGTCACTTTCTAATTTTCCCTATATATACAGTTGTTTTTGAATGTCCTTTTCTCTAAAAAGGAGAAAAAGAAAAAAATGAAGGGGAGAAGAAAAGGATTCTTGGGCAGTGTCTGTGGCTCAGT
The DNA here is from genome assembly GCA_963574655.1 of Perodicticus potto. NCBI lineage: Eukaryota > Metazoa > Chordata > Mammalia > Primates > Lorisidae > Perodicticus > Perodicticus potto. The sequence continues at coordinate 6,760 of CAUYRH010063119.1, read as the reverse complement.
GGATAGGGCGCCAGTCCCATATACTGAGGGTGGTGGGTTCGAACCCAGCCCCGGCCAAACTGCAAAAAAATAGCTGGATATTGTGGCAGGTCCCTGTAATCCTAGCTACTTGGGAGGCTGAGGCAAGAGAATCCCCTAAGCCCAGGAGTTGGAGGTTGCTGTGAGCTGTGATGCCACGGCACTCTACCGAGGGTGATAAAGTGAGAATCTATCTCTAAAAAGAAAAAAAAAAGAAAGAAAGAAAGAAAATTTTCTCTTCCCTTCTTTACCTCTTTTTAATGGGGTTGTTTTTTTTCCTGCTGATTTGCTTGAGTTCTTTGTAGATTCTGAATATTAGCCCTTTATCAGAGGTATAGTTTGTGAATATTTTCTTCTGTTATGTAGGTCATCCATTTGTTTTATTGATTATTTCCTTTGCTGTGCAGAAGCTTTTTAGTTTAATTAAATCCTATTTATCTCGGAATCGCTATAGCACAGTGGTTACGGCACCAACCACACGCAGCTAAACACCAATGACAACTGCAACAAAAAAATAGCTGGGCGTTGTGACCTGTGGTCGCAGCTACTTGGGAGGCTGAGGTGAGAGAATCACTTAAGTCCAAGAGTTTGATGTTGCTGTGAGCTGTGACACCAGAGCACTCTACCGAGGGTGACATAGTAAGACTCTGTCTCCAAAAAAAAAAAAAATCCTGTTTATTTGTTTTTATTGTTGCTATAATTGCCTTTGGGTGTCTTAGTCCTAAATTCTTTGTTTATGTGGATATCTTAACAATTTTTCCTAAGTTTTCTTCTAGAATTGCTTTGGTTTCATGCTTTATGTTTAAGTCACTTATCCATCTTGAATTAATTTTTGTAATTGGTGAGGGATAGGAATCCTGTTTTATTCTTTTGCTTTATCCTTCTTTTGTTATGTTCTATTTTTTTTTTTTTTTCGAGACAGAGTCTCAAGCTATTGCCCTTGGTAGTGCTGTGGTGTAACAGCTCACAGCAACCTCCAACTTTTGGGCTCAAGCAATCCTCTTGCGTCATTTTTTCTATTTTTAGTAGAGGTGGGGTCTCGCTTTTGCTTCGGCTGGTTTTGAACTTATGAGCTCAAGCATTCCACTCACCTTGGCCTCCCAGAGTGCTAGGATTACAGTGTGAGCCACTGCGCCTGGCCTATGTTCCATTTTTTAATTTCTTCCTATTAGAAAGGAAAATGAGAGGTCAACTCTTTGTCTCCCTGCATTTCTGAAATTGGCTTTATTAGGGCTGGTGTGGCTTTCCCCTTAGGTTGTGGCAGGCACTTATGTTTTCCCTTCCAGTTTCCTGTGTTCTGCTGAGAAATTTGGTGTCTTTTGTTTTTTTTTGAGACAGAGTCTCACTTTGTCACTCTGGGTAGAGTGCTGTTGTGTCACAGCTCACAGCAACCTCTAACGTTTGGACTCAAGTGATTCTCTTACCTCAGCCTCCCAAGTAGCTGGGAATATGGCACCTGCCACAAAGCCTAATTATTTTGAGAGATGGGGTCTCACTGTGGCTCAGGCTTGTCGTAAACCTGGGATCCTGCTCAGGCAGTCCACCCGCCTTGGCCTCCCAGAGTGTTAGCAGTACAGGGTGAGCCACCACGCCCAGCCTAATTTGGTGTCATTTGCACTCTCCTCTCTGGAAGCTTTCTTTCTTCCTGCCAGTCTGATGTGCTATGGTGATGTGCCTTGATGTGGGCCTGCTTTATTATTGATTGTAGTATTTGGAAAAACTCAAGTTCTTCATTCTGGGAAATTTTATTTGGTATGCTTCCCCTTGTTTTCTGTGTTCTGATTTTGCAATTTCTTTTAGTCAAATATTGAACCTCCTCTACTGCTAATTTCTAAGTTTGTATTTTATTTTGTACTTTTGGGAAAAGGTTTCTTTCATTCTTTTTTTCTAATTATTTTATTCACCATTTAGTCTAGTTTTCATTTCATTTTAAACCCCAAGACTTCTTGATCGTACAATTGGTTCTTTTGACATTTTATTCTCTAGGGGCAGTATCTTATCATATCTCTTAGGATATGAATTTTTGTTTTGTTTTACAGTTCGGCCGGGGCCGGGCTCAAACCTGCCACTCTTGGTATATGGGGCCGGCACCCTACTCACTGAGCCACAGGCGCCGCCCTGTTTTGTTTTGTTTTTTTGAGACAGAGCCTTACTATGTTGCCCTCGGTAGAGTGCCATGGCGTCACAGCTCATAGCAACCTCAAACTCTTGGGCTTAAGTGATTCTCTTGCCTCAGCCTCCCAAGTAGCTGGGACTACAGGTGCCCGCCACAACGCCTAGCTATTTTTCTGTTGCAGTTGTCACTTAGCTGGCCCAGGCTGGCCCAGGCTGGGTTCAAACCCACCAGCCTCGGTGTACGTGGCCGACTCCATAACCCCTATGCTAAGGGCATTGAGCCAGGATATGAATCATTGTTTTAATAATTTTTTTTTTTTTTGTAGAGACAGAGTCTCACGTTATTGCCCTCAGTAGAGTGCTGTGGCATCGCACAGCTCACAGCAACCTCCAACTTCTGGGCTTAGGCGATTCTCCTGCTTCAGCCTCCCGAGTAGCTGGGACTACAGGCGTCCACTGCAAAGCCCGGCTATTTTTCTGTTTTGCATTTTGGCCGAGGCCAGGTTTGAACTCGTCACCTTTGGCATATGGGGCAGGCGTCCTACTCGATGAGCCACAGGTGCGGCCCTCTTTTAATAATTTTTTGTAAATTTTCTTCTGTTCCTTTCATTCTGGTTCTTCGGTCCATGTATTTTGATTTCTCTTTTTCATGATGAGCTGCAGTGTATCATAAAAGTGAAAAGCATGGTTGTTTGGGCCTGACTCTGTTACTTACCTGCTGTTTGACACTAAAGTTAAATTTTCTGTGCTTTGTCATCTCAGTGGATAAGTACATACATAGTAGACACAGTATCTACCCGACTGGGTTCCTCTCAACATTGAGTTAATTACATAGAAAATGTTTAGAACATTGCCTGCCATGTAGATAATATCTTAATATAACCCAATAATCCTCTCACATTTGCTCATGTAGGATTATTTTGCTGGGTGGCTCTCCTTAATGAGCCTTGAGCGTCCTCATTTGAGAGGTACTAAGATAATGGCTGGATACCAGGTGTAGGTGGGGCGTCTGTGGACAGGACTTTACTCTGTGTTGATAGGTGTTAAGTCAGTTCACCTGGCTTCCCTCTCTCCATTCCTGGTTAGACTCTATACTTTACTGCTAAGGAAAGTAGAAATAACTAAGAACCATGTAGTATGTGGTTAAGCAGAGAAAATAATTCTTTTTTTTTTTTTCTTTTTTCAGGTTTGGCTGGGGCTGGGTTTGAACCTGCCACCTCTGGCATATGGAGCCGGCACCCTACTCCTTTGAGCCATAAGCACCGCCCAGAAAATAATTCTTGTTCACATTTTCTTCTTTCTAGTAGCATCCTTAGTAAATAAAAAAGACATGTCTAGTTTCATATGATACTGGGTTTGTAGAACTAAAAATGAATGTAGTTTGGTAAAACTAATTTTAATTAACAAAATTGTGGTCATTCAGGTCATGTTTCGGAACACAGAAATATTTACTGTGACCTCTATTTGACAATCTATGCAATATTAGCAAATGGGGAGAATGTCTGGTGATTCAAATAAGGAGCAGAGTGGCTCAGCACCTGTGGCTCAAGCGGCTAAGGCGCCAGCCACATACACCTGAGCTGGTGCGTTTGGATCCAGCCTGGGCCCACCAAACAACAATGACGGCTGCAACCAGAAAATACCCGGGTGTTGTGGCGGGGGCCTGTAGTCCCAGCTACTTGGGAGGTGGAGGCAGGAGAATCTCTTAAGCCCAGGAGTTGGAGGTTGCTGTGAACTGTGATGCCACGGCACTCTATCCAGGGTGACAGCTTGAGGCTCTGTCTCAAAAAACAACAACAAAAAAACCCAAATAAGGAGCAGAGCCTATGGCCTCCCCTAAGCCTTTCCCCCTTTTCTCAGGAAAGTACAGCCTCTTTGGGTGCAGAGATCAGATTCCTGCTGACACAGCCCCACTTTGCCATGTGTTCACCCTGCACGATCTGGGGCCCAGATGGCAGTGCAGACGTGGGCACTGGCTTTATGGGTTGAGCAGAGTCTGAGGGGGCTGTGGTTCCCAGGCAGGTGCTACCTCAGCCGGAGGAGGGTCAGGAGCAGGGGGTGGTAGCAGGATCAGGAAACCAATTTCCCGGGCTCTGTCATTAAAGTTCTCTCAAGTAGTATTTTTTTGTTTTTTGAGACAGAGTTTCACTTCGTTACCCTCAGCTCTGTGGCGTCCCAGCTCACAGCAACCTCAAACTCTTGGGCTTAAGTGATTCTATTGCCTCGGCCTCCCAAGTAGCTGGGACTACAGGCACTCGCCACAACGCCCAGCTATTTTTTGTTGTTGCAGTTGTCGTTGTTTAGCAGGCCTGGGCTGGGCTTGAACCCACCAGCCTTGGTTTATGTGGCTGGCGCCCTACTCATTGAGCTGCGGGTGCCAAGCCACCTCAAGTAGTATTAAATGGGATCATGAGGGTGTTCTACAGAGCGACACCCCCAGACTCCAATCTAGAATTGGATGTGTAGGGTGTTAGGATTACAGGAGAGAGCCATCACACCTGGCCTGCTTTATCATCCTTGTTTGTGTTTGGGAAGACCAAGATGTACATAAATTAGGCAGCTGACATACCCTGGAATTCTCACATTGGGTTAAAAGATAAGGACTTGTCCAGTGGACTTGGACAGAAGGGAGAAAAGTGAGACTCCAGATAGGACAAGTTAGACTTTGGTTTTAAAGTAATGTTTGTCTGTGCAGTGCACACATTGGGCATCAAGTAAGGGGACAGAGAACAGTGCTGGGAGGCCACTTGTAGTGGTCATCTCCCAAGTTCCACATTTTGGCCTTGTACAGAGTGATGTCCTTGTAGGCCTGAAAGTGGTTCAGCCTGTGGTCCTGGTGTTCTGAGTTGACCTAGAGAGGAGGATGCAGGATCAGAAAACCCCTGTGGGGAACTGAGCAGAACTGGGTTTGTAGACAGTGCACCTGGGCTTAAAAAAGGCCCCACTCTGCGAGTATGTGTCTGTGCTGGGAAATAGAGCTGACAACATTCACATGAACCAGGGGCGTGAGTCTGAACGAGAAGAGCCCGGCCAGGTTGGCCTCACTCTCTACCCTATTTAGTCCACTGGCTACACTGGGGGCTCCTTCCCTTACTAGATGTGAGCTCTGTGAAGGGAGCGGCTGTGTCTGCCGAGTCTCCAGCTCCTGGGGCAGCACCCAGTGCTCGCTAGGTATCCAGCACATACTTGTGGAGGGAATGACTGAGTGTGTGGAAGGGTCACACAGAGTCCTGAGTACAAGTGAGCACTGACACATACGTCTCATACCATCGACACTGTGCAATTCACTGCAGCTGTCAGCAGGAGACAAGAGGCTGAGAGGTGCTCACTGACTGTGGCTTCCCCTGTGCTGACATTTAAGTGGCTGGTACTATGCCTGTGCTGGGTGAGGTCCTGCCAGGTGGTTGGAATCTCTGTGTTGGCTTATCAAGCCTCTTCTGCCCCCAAGCATGTCATTCTGAGACTCTAGTTTAATACACTGAAGGCTGCATAACACCTGACCTATTGCTTTGGAAAATACTGTGTTTTTCACTATGCCAGTAACACCATCTGGGGACATGGTCCCAAGTTTACAGTCATGTGTGAACATGGACTATCTGAAGAGTCTTTGCAACTCCAGAGTGATAACTGAGCTGGGGGCATGTACAGTGTGTGATCTGCAAAGCCTAGGAGCATGTGAGCACAGCAAGCCAGGCAGGGCCAGCTGTAATCACCCTTCCTGTCCTGGTGAGCTGCCATGAAAGGTCCATACCCACATATAGCACTCTTTGTTTGTTTGTTTTGTTTTTTTGTTTCACACATGGCACTCTTGTGAGTCAGGTCCTTAGGGATATAAAGACTGGTGAGTTAATTTACTTGCCTTTTAGGGTGTTTTTCCAAGTTGCTTAATTATCTAACTGGGGTGATTTCTTTTCTTTTCTTTTTTTTGAGACAGAACAAGTCAAGCTGTCACCCTGGATAGAGTGCCATGGCATCACAGCTCACAGCAACCTCCAACTCCTGGGCTCAAGCGAGTCTCTTGCCTCCGCCTCCCAAGTCGCTGGGACTACAGGCGCCCACCACAACGCCCGGCCATTTTTTGGTTGCAGCCGTCATTGTTGTTTGGCGGGCCCCAGGCTGGATTTGAACCTGCCAGCTCAGGTGTACATGGCTGGCGCCTTAGCCTACTGAGCCACAGGCGCCGAGCCTTTATTATTTTTTTTTTTTTGAGACAGAGTTTCACTGTGTTGCCCTTGGCAGAGTGCCATGGCATCACAGCTCACAGCAACCTCAAACTCTTGGGCTTGAGTGAGTCTAGTGCCTCAGGCTCCCAAGTAGCTGGGACCACTGGTGCCTGCCACAAGGCCTGGCTTTTTTTTTTTTTATTAAATCTTAGCTGTGTACATTAATGCAATCATGGGGTACAATGTGCTGGTTTTATATACAATTTGAAATGTTTTCATCAAACTGGTTAACATTGCCTTCACAGCATTTTCTTTTCTTTTTTTTTTTTTTTGAGACAGAGCCTCAAGCTGTCACCCTGGATAGAGTGCTGTGGCATCACAGCTCACAGCAACCTCCAACTCCTGGGCTCAAGTGAGTCTCCCACCTCTGCCTCCCAAGTAGTTGGGACTACAGGCGCCTGCCA
>CAUYRH010063117.1:0-27077 GCA_963574655.1 Perodicticus potto | reverse complement strand
GCTCACAGCAACCTCCAATTCCTGGGCTCAAGTGAGTCTCTTGCCTCCACCTCCCAAGTAGCTGGGACTGCGGGTGCCAGCCACAACGCCTGGCCATTTTTTGGTTGCAGCCGTCATTGTTGTTTGGCAGGCCCAGGCTGGATTCGAACCTGCCAGCTCAGGTGTATGTGGCTGGCGCCTTAGCCCGTTGAGCCACAGGCGCCGAGCCAGCTATTGGTTTATCTTCATAAGAAAACTTTCTGTTCATGTCTCTGGCCTAATTTTTAATGTGATTGTTTGGTCCTTTCTTACTGAGTTGCTTGAGTTCTTTGTGGATTCTGGGCATCAGCCCCCTGTCAGATGTGTAGTATGCAAACATCTTCTCCCATTCTGTACGTTGACTATTTGCCGGTTGAGTCCTTGGTTGTGCAGAAATATTTTAACTTGATCATCTCCCATTTATTTTTGTCATTGCTGCAATTGCCAATGGGGTATTCTTATAGAAGAATTTATGGAATTCTTCCTTCTTATAAATTTATAAGAAGATTTATATGTAAAATCTATTTATAGAAGAATTCTTTCCCTAGGCAGATATCATTAAGAGTTTTTCTCATACGTTCTTCTAGAATTTTTAAAGTTTCATGTCCTAGGTTTAAATCTTTTCTCCATTCGGAGTTAATTTTTATGGGTGGAGAGGGGCAGGTCCTGTCTCTTCCAGGTGGTTATCCTGTCTCTTAGTACCACTTTTTGAATGGGGATTCTTTATGCTTCTGTTTGCTTTGTCAAAGATCAGATGGCAGTTTGGGGATGGTTTCATTTCTGGATTCTCTGTTCAGTTCTATGGGTCAATATCTCTATCTTTATGCCAGCACTACAAGGGTTTTGAGCCCTTACTTCCTTAACCTTGGTGAGCACCTCTCTCTGCCATTCTATAGTCTTGGAATAAGAACTTCATGATCTCAAGGCAACTCACGGGCAGCCCCTGCTCCTGTTTGTGCTGGTCTTTCAACTGCTCTATAGTTGCTAAAGTCCTCTCAATAAAGATTTTCAGAAAATATATGAAAAAGCATGTATATTAAAATTATCAGAGGGAACATTAAGAAAAGATTATTTCAAAAGAGGTGAACATAATCATAATGGAAACTCTTTCCCATGTTCACTAACAAAGACTTTCATAAATAGATAAACGGGATACACGTTATCAAATGACTTCTTATTTTCCTGTTTTTCTTCTTGTTTTTTTCACCTGTCAGAAAACTGATCCTCTCATAGGAAAATGTGCAGATTATATTTCTGATTTTGGAGAGACTTTGAAAATATATGTAAAATGTTATCCTCATTTCATATTTGTGTTAGCTGTTAGTTTAGCCTTTGAATGACCTTATTTTGCTCCCAAAGCAACACCATGGTTATCAGGGTTTTGATCATAATAATAAAGCACACAGCTAAAGCAATCCAATTCTACATCGGGAATTTTTTCTGCAACAATGAGATATATAGTGTAAGGTCAGGGAATGTGTCGAGACAAGCATCTTTGTGCCAGACTCCACTGTACCTGTGCTCTTTGCAATTTGAACTTTTACAATGTTGAAAACCTTCATTGTCTGTGAAATAACAGGTGAGATCAGCAGCTAATGACCAATTACCCATTTCAAAGAACAGTGTGTGGCACATTTCTGAAAATCTCTTGAGAAGTACAAAGCCCTTTTTGAGAAATCGGTCCTTAGGTGTGAGCACCATCCATGCTGCTAATTTTTTATTCTTCAAGGGGCATTCATTAGCACTAACACAGTCTGAGCATTGACTGATTTTTGTCAAAGGTAGTTCACTATTGGAATTCTCCATGAATTGACGGCAATCACCTTTATCTTGAACTTCAAGTGTATAATTTGGACATAAGTGTTTTCATCTGAAACCTTGCATTTTCAGATTATAAAAATCACAAACTTCTGAGTTCCCAAGTGCAGAGGTGCCAGTGCTCCAGGTCCTGAGAACCTAAACCAAAATCTACTCAACTATGGATTAGACAAGAGACAAAGAATCCCACTCCCGCAGCTCTTCTCAGAATGAGGCAAGAAGGAGTGTGAAATAGAAGTACTGTGTCAACTCAGAATTACCAGAGAAGTGAGATAAATACTAAAATTTATGAAATCTTAGAATTGTAAACAAGCTTGGAAAAATCCAAGTCACTAATTCTCAAATTCGTTGTGGGAGAAAATGAGTTTGTTTCTGTTTCATGTATTTATATTTCAATCCAGTCCTACAATTGTAGAGCTCTGAGTTCTGTGAACTAAATACTCCTGGAAGAATAAAAATCTCTAGCTGGAAACACAGCTAGGTGGGCACCTTCATTGCAGCCCAGTGAGACCTGAGCTAAGTGCCCACTACCCCTTGCCTGGACTCCTAATAAACTGGTATTAAGTGGTGGATTGGCCCTTTTGCAAGTTGAATAATCATTCCCTTGGTTGTAAGGTCCCCCTCTCCCTGCAAAATTTCTGAGTGTCTATTTGTATGTACAAAGTTTTGTATGGACAGGTCTAGTTTGAAGACTAACATTTCCGTAGACACTTTGGGCAGTAGTATAAATATATTCTTTGAGAAAACGAGGCTCAGAGAGATTACTCAAACTGACCACGGCTGCACAGCAGTTAGTTCCTGGCAGGGCACAGTCCTAGTGGAGAGCATATACCATGCCACACCATGTCTGAACAGGTTACTTCATTCAATATTTAAGGCAATCCTATGAGCAGTGGCTGTGAAAATCAGAATCACCTTCTGATGGCACAGACTTAATAAAAGGTTAAGTATTAAACATTTGTTTAAGCCTCACTGCAGAAAGTGGCAGCCAAGACAGGTCTTGGAACCCAAATCCTATGCTTACCAATCACAAATGAAATAAGAAAAGAGAAGGCTGGGCATGGTGGCTCATGCCTCTAACACTACCACTCTGGAAGGCTGAGACAGGTGAATCACCTGAGCTCAGGAGTTCGAGACTAGCCTGAGCAAGGGTGAGACCCTGTTTCTGCTAACAATAGAAAAACTAGCCAGGCAATGTGGTGGGTGCCCCGAGTCCCAGCTACTTGGAGGATGAGGAAGGAAGTTCGCTTGAGCCCAAGACTTTGAGGTTGCTGTGACCTATGATGATGCCAAAGCACTCTACCCAGAGCAACAGAGAGAGTGAGACTATGTCAAGAAGAAGAAGAAGAAGAAGGAGGAGCAGAGGAGGAGGAAAAGAGAATCATGCAGGTACTATTAGATTGTCTTTGTGATTTTACCCACTTATTTTGCATTAAATGAATGAATTTATCTCTTGATGAGCAATAAATTAGGCAAAATTAACAGAGAAGCATGATGCACATGACCCACATCTATTCTCAGTTTCTGGACTTCTGTGGGCTCCTGGACAGCCAGTCGTGGGGGAGGGAAGCTCCATGCAGGGGGCTCACAGAGCTTTGAAAGATGAGGAGGACAGGGGACAGGGGGACAAGGGGGACAGGAGGACAGAGAGGAAGAGTGAGGAGTGGTCTACAGAAGGAAGCAGGACTCCCGCAGCCTCCATGTGCTGCCCACGTATTCCTCTGCTCTCCCCCGGCCCCAGGCAGAGTCCTCACATAGAAGGCACAGGAGGGAAGTGACACTGTCGGTGCCGCCACACATCTAGGACAGTTTCTAGGCGCTGGTTTTTCCTGTTAAAGCTGCTGGGAGACCATGGAGGAAGGATTGAGAGAACGGGGTGCTGAGGACTGCAGGATCACGAGTGGTTCCAGAGTGCAGCAGAGCAGAGCAGAATGTGCAAAGACTGCCCAGATGTCCTCCTGAACAGCCCAAGAGCTGCCTTTGACTCGTGCACCCCCCTCCCCGACAGCAAGGCTTCCAGGATGGGGGTGCGGCGCCTCTCCATGGAGCCTGGTCACACGGGGCCTCCCAGCTCCCTGTCAGCCCCAGACTCCACCGCACAGCCGGGAAGCAGCTTCTCCTTAGGGACAGTCTTACTGGAACAGCTGAAACTGTATCTAAAAGTTTTATATTTTTTTTATCTTACTTTCATTTAGAGTTTCTTTTTAACCTGAAGCAATTATCCTCCAAGAATTGTGTAGCACATGCCTTAAGAGAAGCCCTTGACACTGGAAGTTCTTCCTAATTCTTCTTTAAGTAATTTGACTTCACTCAGATTCACAAGAACAGTAAGAGTTTAAGGAAGATAAAAGAAACCTCTGTCTAGAAACACGTAAGAAGCAAATGAGAGGAAACCTCCAGAAGTCAAGACTTTTTCTCTCTCTCTCTCACACACACACACACACACACAAAAAAAAAATAACAGGAGAACAAAGTAATTGTTGGTGATGAGCTAAAGCCCCAAAGGTGGAAGTTGTGCCAAAGAACACAAAATTTTCTCTGAGATAAAAGGCATTTCTCTTTCACTTTCTTTTAAAAACAAGAACAAAACCCAGAGAAGAAAAGCTGACAGAAGCTTTCATTATTTATTTAGAAATGTTCAGACACTTTAATTTTCAATGCTCGTAGATATATTTTTTTTTAGAAAATACAAAGAAATGTTATGTAAAGATTACGGTCTTCCTTACAAATGATTTGTTCTCTCCTGACACGGTTAATAATTCTTAAGTGAACCATTTTGTGCTTTGGAAATATCATCTTACAGGTTAGAATTGGTTCATAAATATTTGGCCTTCCAAACCCTTTTTGCTTGTGAAAAAACTGCTCCCCTTTCACACCGGCCATCCTAAGCTGAATCCGAAAGAAGAGAAGCCTGATTTAATTATGTTCATTGAATTCCAGTAAGTTGACTTTCACTGATTTTTACTCCCATTTTTCACAGCTTAGCTGCGCAGGCGGAGGGCCGGACACCTGATAGCCACGGAGATAATTGGGGCGGTCCGTGAGTCTCCACTCGGAGTTTGGGGGTACAGACCTACCTGTTACCATCGAAGCCCCCCAATCCTTCCCTCGCTCGGCACTTTCACAGGCCCTGGTAGACGCCCCTCCTGTTCATAAATTCCAAATTCCAGCAGAGTCTGACCGGCCCGCCGGCCACTGCTGCCCCCAGACCACCAGCCGTCGCCCCGTCCGCGGACGCAGAGCCCTGGGTCTCCGAACCCCAGCACGCCCTCCTTAAATGCGGGCACTGAAATAAACCAATGGGGAACGTGACAAACGGTTTCCAGGCGTCCCCGAAAGAGCCAGGGAGAGTCTCAGCGACAGTGGACCCACCGCGTTTTGCTTGTCGCGTTTCTCCCGTGGGGAGCGCTGCGTGAACCCCTCACATACGCGCACCGGCACCTGCAAGCCAAGTCCCGAGACCCCGCGAAACCCACCCGGCTGCGGCCTCAGCTCTACCGTCCTCCCTCCCTGCCTTGTCACGGACTGTCAGTGCCGTGGTCCCTCCGGAGCGTCCGTCCCCACAGCGGGGTCGCGGCCTGGCATTCCTGCTTCACACGCCCCCGCCTGGCTCCGGGACTCTGCACTCTTCCCCCAGCTCAGAGCTCAGCCCTCGCCTCTAAACTGCCCACTCCTACTGCGTCTGCCGGGGGGAGTCCGCGGCCTTCGCCTGCACCCCTCATATTCCTCCTGCGGGTTTCCGAGCTGGCCTGCTGTCCTCAGTGGTCAGCCGAGTGGTGGGTTTCCAAGCTGGCCTGCTGTCCTCACTGGTCGGCTTGTGGTGGGTTTTCGAGCTGACACACTGTCCTCACTGGTCAGCCGAGTGGTGGGTTTCCCAGTTGACACGATGACGGGGAGTGGTGGGTTTCCGAGCTGGCCTGCTGTCCTCACTGGTCAGCTTGTGATGGGTTTCCGAGCTGGCCTACTGTCCTCACTGGTCAGCTTGTGGTAGGTTTCCGAGCTGGCCTGCTGTCCTCACTGGTCAGTGAGCGGCTGCGCCTCCAGGAAGGAGCCCCAGCCTTACCCTCCTGCTGCCCGGTCCTAGGAAGTGACCTGGCCCCTGACCCCCGTGCCTGGCTCATTGTTGGAGCCGGATGTTCTCCAGTGTCACTCACTGAAACTAAAATGTCCACTCATTTTTTCCCACGGGCTTAATGGTTCTGACTTCCTTTTGCGTGAGTCTGAGTTTGCTGACGGTAGGCTTGATTTTTTTGAGTCTCATTTTGTCACCCTCGGTAGACTTTTACGTGTGCCACCCTCCGGAGCAGCCACTCCCTTCTTGGCGCTCATACCTGGTCCCTCCCTTCATTAAATGGTTGCAGTTTGCGGCTTTGATTCCTCTCTCTTTTGGAAGGCATTGGGTTGCATTCGTGTGTGTCCCCTGAACTTCACCCAGGGAATGATGCAGAACTGTCCACCACCCATCACATCATCGTTGACGATTTGTAGAACTGTACAACTCGGCTGCTAAAGGGTGTGGAAGGCGTATTAGATATGTCCCAAAATAACCACGTGTAGGTGAGGGTCCCCAGAGGGCACAACAAGCCTGGGCCTTGGTGTCTGAGACTCCATGCAAGGAACTCTTCATCTACAGAGGCAGCGATGTGGAAAAGTTTCTTCAAACTTCCGAATGATGGTGGGGAGGTGGGAGAATAAACTAGCTTGTTTAATTTTCAGCGTGATCTTCCAAATAATGAGCCAATATTTTTTCTTTGCCTGCAATAATTGTAAGGTGTGTCTTTTAACACTGTTTTGCTGATAAGCAAGTGCAGGCTCTGAGGGGTGATTCCTTGTCAGAGTCCCACAGCATCTCATTCCCCTAAGCCAGGTTTCCGCCTGACTCAGAAACCAGGTCTATCCTGTGGGGACACCACCATGTCAGACCCCTGGGGGTGAGGGGTTCAGCTATCACAGGCCTCGGACCTGAGGTCTGAGGTTCATGTGAATATGAGATTCAGGGTCCTTAACAGTCTTAACTTTGCCTTCCCCCTTCCCATTCCACCCTCACCCAGGAGATCTGATTCCTGCATTACCAGAAGACACAGCAGAAATGTGCAGTTCAGGGAGATTTTTGTCTTTATTTTAGCTGAGCAAGCCTATGGTGTGTTAGTTTGGATAAGCTCAATTGAAAAACAATGGGTTGCTTTTGAAGTAGCTGCACTCAAAGCATAAAAATAGACCTACCTTAGGAATCTTTCATCAAATTTTATTTTGAAATGCTGCGTGTGTGTACATATGCGTGTAATAACAAAAAGATAACACATTATCATGAGTAAATCCACGAAATCCCCCAAATCTTTTGAGTTTCCTTCTCCCCCTTGAATTTTGGGGTTCTTAAAGGACAATATTTTCCACTGCACTTCAACCCTCAGAACATTATGTTGTACTAAATACATTGCATAAACAAAAAGGACTTACCAGACTTTTGCACTAGTTAAGTAACTTCGTAAAACTGAAAGCATTGTGATCTTTCTTATAAAATCCATGTCATCTTCACGCAATTCACAGGGAGAGTTAAGCAGTAACTTTGAGGAGATAGTTCTTTGTCTCCAAGGGATTGAAGGCGACTTCCAGTTCTGCAGAAATGGCAGTGTCTATATACAAGAAGTCATCTGTAAACAAAATGTCCCAGTGAAATGGAGACGTTTTCAGGCACCTTACAACCTTGAAAATGTCATTATCCAAGAGTAGTTGTGATTGCCTCTCTCTCAGTAGCTCAGAGAAAAGGAAGTGGGGAGAAAGCTTTTGTGGGAAAGAAAATGTTACCAGAGCATCCTGAATGAAGAAGAATCATGCTTACAACAGCCCTACATTGCAGAGATTCATTCAACATCCATTAGAAGCAGCCCTTGGAAAGACTGAAAGGTGACTGAGAAAGCCTGGGCTGGGTGAGGTATGATCGCTGGACACCCAGCTTCAAAGCTACCAGAATGATGACCCAAACTGTAAATCTCTGGGTTCTACGTAACCAGCTGAGAATGGAACACAAAGGTGAACAAGCTCCTAAGTTGCCTCCTGCAATCAGTGGAGTTTGGGGACCCCAGCGTCTTGTCCTCTGTCTCAGCACCTGTGGAGAGAGAAGGGGGAGGTGTCAGCAGCGGGGAGGACAGTGGTGCTGGAGCTCAGGCGACCCTGCGTGTCCTTTCCTGCCTAGAGATTAGGCCATGGGAACTCTGACTGCTGGCAGAAAGGATGAGCACCCAGTGGACAGAAGGGCTATAGGCCGAACAATTCTCAGAGGAAGAAGGAGAGAGAGCACGTGGCTGGTGCACCTGCAGCAGGAGGGCGAGACCCAATCTCCTGACTGGGAAGAGCAGGAAGGATACAGCCCGAGGGTGAGGGGTCAGGGAATAGAGCCCAGTGGGAGTCTGTGACTTCTGTTTCCTCCATCAGATTAGAGACGAGACCATCTATAGAACGGGAGAGGTTCTGAGTTGGACACTTTGTAGGAGAGCTGACTACAGATAAACAGCAAGATTGCTCCACAGAAGAGCAGGACTCCTGGACACACCTGTGTCCAACAGCCCCATGAGCAGGGCACCCGAGCAGGGCACCCTGGCACCCGGGCAGTTGGTGGTCTGGGGCTCTGAAATGAGGAATTTTTAGTTAGAAGTAATAAGAAATGAAATAGAGAAGATAAAAACTGATACCGGACAGTGTGTACTGGACACTAATTGAGTGGACATTGCTGTAATGTCTTCTTCTGGCACCCTCAAAGTTTCTGGGGTGTTTTTTCCATATTTTATTCTCTTTCGTTTAATTTATTTTATTATTTTTACCTGGCTTCCATTTGCAGGGGAGCTTAGTGCATATTTTAATCAGATTCCAAGCCAAGGAATAATGTGTTTGAAGGAGATCTTGACTTGTTAAAAGCCATTATTCACTGACAGTTTTCTCATTGGCGTTCAAGTATTTCTCTTTGTTAAATAAAACAAAAACATTAAAGCACGATACTTCAAGAACATTTTAACGTTTCTTATGGAATTGAAGAATCATTATCAATCTTTTGAAAGCATTTACATAAAAATGCTATGACTAAAGTTACATAGAAAGAAAATTCTACCATCGGCCTGGTGTGTCTGATAGCAATTTTGGATGAGAAAGTGAAATACAAACAAATAATAAGCTGACTGCAAGAAGCCCTGGCAGACAGTTCAGGGCAAAAACCAACCACACGTTTAGAGAAGTCCAGGATGAAAAATGACCCTATTACTTTTACATCCATGCTATGCACCTGATGAGCCAATTTTAATTAAAAGCAGACACAATGATATTTCTAAAGAATGAAATGAATTTTCAGCAACTGCAAAGTTTACAAAGACCATAGAAAGGAATTGAGAAACAGGACCATCTATTGTCCAGCAAACTCTTGTCTTTGTTTATGCTCTATTGGGCTCGCCCAATGGAGTGAAAGGGGAAAAAAACCAAAGCAATTAAAAGTTATATGTTTGATAATTTCTGCTTTTTGAACAGATGTCATATGATTCATTAGAAAGGAAATAGTTGCATATAATTTATAAATACTTAACCGTGTCTTCAAATCCACTACAGTAAACAACAACCAATGATGTGTTCTTTCAAATGCTGTAAGAGTCAAAGAAGTCCCTTATCGGAGGGGTCCCCTTAACCCCACATGCGTCTCTGAAACACCGACCGTCCGTCCATCTGCAGACTTCCCTGAGGTGGAGGCCCCCTGCCTCCTTTCATCTCTGCTTCCACCTGCTCCATTGCCTCTTGGGTATTCTTGATGCATTTTGTCTTTAGCGGGGACGTTTGGCGTTTGGTTTCTTGAGTCCCTACTAAACCACACACACGCACTAATGTCCCTCTGCTGCTCACACTTTGGTACCCTGTGGAATGTGCTCAGGCTCCCTGGCTGCTGATGGTAGAAGGCGTGAGAGCACCCCGCCGGCTCCCTGCAGAACCGCTCCTCTGGATTTGCTTTTACTGTGATGACAGCAACCTCTTAGCTACTAAATCTAAAGGAAATGTTCTAATCCTCACCTTACTTGCACTGCTTGGTGGGCAGTGATGATGGACCCCTTTCTCCTTGCTCCCCTAGATTTCATGATGACAGGTTTTTCTGGGTTTCCTTTTTCTATGGTTCTCCTTCTCGGGCTTTTTACTACTTGATCTTCCCAAGGGTTCTGATCTTCTGTCGTGCTGACAGATCCTACCTCTACCCAACACGGATTTTTCTCCTAAATTCTGGACTGACGTGTCCACTGTTTCAGGTAGACAGAGAACTCAAACCCAACCCATCTGAAATTGACTCCAGGCATCCCCCGACCCTGCTCACCCTCCCCTTCCATCCCTGCTGCTCTTACGTCATCAGAGACCATCATTCTCCCAGAGCCTGCTCTGTACCAGCAACGAGGCACCAGCTGCCCCACCTGAACAGAGCCTTGCGGGAGAAAATGGCCCCTCATCTCACTTTGGTCTTCCTTCCCAGCCAGTCTCCCTCTGAGTTTAACTCAGGCTCCTGTTGTCTCTGCTTTGGGTCTAGACAACAGTCTTCTAACTTGGCTTAATCACGTCAAGTCCTACTTCCTCAGCCACAAAGCTAAGTAGAAGGCAAAACTTATCTCTTCATTTTCTTAATTAAAACACCTCATTGTGCACTGAAAAAGCTCACACAGCTTGTAAACAGAACGTGTGATGAGTCTGAGTGACTCCCGGGCGTGCACAACCATTCTCCAAGTATCTGCGGATGCTTTCATGATTAGTATGTGCTACCTATTTACTTATGAACTTAAACTGTATAATTATTTGTTCAAAATATCTCCTTATTATATATTTTAATTAATTGAATTAAAGGCACAATTTCTACCTATATATCATACTTTTTATGTAAAAGTGGGCAGGAACCCTTTGAGTAACAGAGACTTTCCCAGTTCTTAGCATCATCTGCCCTCCCTGCACAGCTTCATCTCTGTACGTCCAACCTCAGAGCTTGTATTCGAGGTGCTCCAAACCACCAGAATGGCCCCAATTATGCTGACTCCTTTTTGAGGCAGATGTTAGTTTTTATAATTTCCTTGAGTATTTTGTCCACCTCTTTCTTCCTCATTCAGACAGCCTACTTTGATCTCCGTCAGAGATTTCCTTGCAGGGAGTACAACCCTGCCCACGGCCAGGGAAATAGACCAGTCATCACATCCCATTTCCCACAGCCCAGGTGAGCCCACGGAGAGCAGGCACCCCTGTGTGTCCACAGGAGCTTGGAGGGGTGTCCTGAGCTCTCCAACAGGGTGCGCAGACTTGGTGCACCTGCTGTGGCATGAAATCACAGCTTCTCATGAGGAGGAATATTCTCACTCCCTCGCTGCTCTTCTTGCTTCTTCCACGAATGCAGTTTCAGTGACAGGACTGCAGTTGCTAAAAAGAAAAGGTCCAAGGAAAGACAGAGGCATCAGTTCTAGTGTCACTGCTTCTCTCCTCCAATGCTCGGAAACTGCCTGCTTTGAACTTCAGTTAAAACAAAAACTACACTAATGTTTGGAGTCTGTGTAACTTGCATCCTCATGAACCCTATTATTAATTATAGTGCCTCTTGGCCTGCTCACCTCTACACGTGGCAGCAATACGGGTCTCAGCCTTCCTCCCGGGCCAAGCCTTTCCCATCACTCAGGAGTCAGGCAAGTCAACACCTGAAGCCTGTCCCGGGCATCACAGCACTTTACAGAGTGTGTTGTAAAAGTCTGTTGGCTAGTTCATCTCCCCAGTGGACTGTCAGCATTACTGCTCAGTGACTCTGATCTTTATACCCACTCTTCACACATTAATTGATTTCCTTTAAGCAGCCACGTTAGACTCAAGCAACAGGGCATAGCGGCCTCTACCCTGAACCCCTTGATTGAGAGAGCACAATTCTAGCTTTCCTTTACACCACTCCCCTCCCCACAGAGAGGAGAGGATTTTCCTGGACCAAAAGACACACCACTCAGACCCCACGCTCATCTTCTAGACCACACGCACCAGAATTCACTGCCAAACTGGGCCCAAACTCTGAGCACAATTCCAGGACCTTCACAGGCTTTTTCCAGCTTGATACTGCCGACAGCTCATGAGGTGTCTGCTCCCCTTGGAGGGGCAGGCTGGGAGGCTGGGTGGGTGATGTCGGGTGGGTCAGAACAAAGCTTGGACACGTGGGCAAGGACAGCCAGGCAGACAGGTGTGGGGTGAGGTTTCTGCTGGAGAGAGGCGCAGCAGAGGGAGAACAAGGAGGAGTGACTGTCGTGTTCCCTCAGGAAATTTCTTTCAGACTCGAATTCAAACTCATCTTGTATTTGTCGAGGTCGGAGGACAGGGCTTCCTTCACGCAGTGGTCGGTAGTCATGTTCCCGTCTTGGTGTGCGGGCTCCTGCGTTCTCTTGCTGCTGTCTAGGCATGTGGAGAGGGGTCCTTGGCATTCCTGACCACGTCATTATATATATTGACTACTAACTAAATGAATGAATGGATGGATACCAGAGCAGGAACCATCGCGTACACCTGGGTAACTGTTCCCACATGCTGCGTTCTAAATGTGAGTACGTAAGTGGGGGGTGTTTCTGTGAGTTTCTGTGTCTCTGTGTGAACAGGCCACTGTAATTTGAATGTGGCTTTTGATTAGAAAAGGCATACCCGGGAGCAGGAGAAAAGTCTGGCCCCTAGAAAAAAAGCGAAAAAGGGCCCCTGCAGCAAACAGTGAGTTTCAAGATGTGACTCAGTTGATCAAGGGGTGTCCTGTTCTCCAAAAAATAGTTTCCACTTGTGACACAAAGTGGAGTAACGGTCACAGTCACAGAACAGTGCGCACAGCCAATGTCACAAACATCACAAGACCAACAGGCACCATCACACAGTTGTCAGGAAAATAGTGGGTAGCAATTACGGTTAAAAACAGAAGGAAAAAGGGCACGAGTGGTGACCGGGGTCACCTGTGACCAACGAGAAGAAGATGAGAAATCCTTGTGTGTGTGGCATCTCCTCTCACGTGCAGCGGGGACCTTTCCTCTCTCTGCAAAAGTCTCTGCTTTAAATAAAACTGTTTCTGGTGGGATCACACTTACGGTGCATCTTACAAGGGTACAAGTGAAAATTACTAAATGCAGAATATAAATGTCTTCATATAATGATTAAAATGCCATGAAGGCTATGTTAAGCAGTTCGATGAAAATATTTCAGACTGTATATGAAGTTAGCACATTGTGCCCCATGATTGCACCAATGTACACAATTATGATTTAATAAAAATTAAAAAAAATAAAAATAAAATTTACCTTAATCCGTATCTGTGACAATAAACCTGTTTGTACTGAAAAGACAGAGACATCATGCATTTAAGACAAAGGCCACAAAAACTTAGCTTTATCCATTTATCTAAGGATCTATAAATCATAGCTTTGTATACCTCGATATTCAAAAGTTAGGGCTTGTTCTGACGGGAGATAATTATGAGCGATTTTCAGAGAGGACACCCAGTTTTCCTGGTTATAAAAGGCATAATTCTGTGAAGTATTGACAGGAAAGAACAGCCTGATCTGGTTTATAATAATATGTATGAGTAGTGAAAAGTAATTTTGTTAGAGGTAGAGTATTTTTCAAGTACATCTGCTGAAATATCCAAAATATTTCATTCTACTACCTTCCATTTGTTAGGATGTAATTTTTATTTAGACTATTAGAATTTGGTTATTTTTATTAAAAACATAAATACTTCCATTTCCATTGCCTGAAGGTCAGGTTTGTTTTGTAATGATGCTTGATACGTGATGCCAGGAATTATTTGCTTAAATCACGTTTTAAACATGTCCTATTGGTGAATAAGTCATCTTTCAATATGATGATTAATGCAAAAATAAGTATGGTAAGTTTGGCACGGATATTACTGATTTCAAATAATTAAATTTCTGTAGAGACTTGGATCCAAAACTCTCTTTGTAAAGATGAGGAGACAGCTCTATATCCAGTAGACCACAGGCCGTCCACAATGCCTGTGTTACGCTGGCTAGCTAAAGACCATTCCTCAAATCAGCAGCGCAATTTACTTTTAGATATATTTTTAAAATACATGTGTCATTAAAATATTAGTACAGTTTAAACCAGTTTTATATTTTAAATAAATCCATTTATTAGTCATTCTGAAACTTCAAAGGTTTTTTGCACTTCATTCATACTGGTAACATTGAGTTGTTGATAAAATTTGTTTCATTAACTATTGTGTGTACATATATATATATATGTAGTATCCCATGGTATCCTATATATATATTTTATATATATATATATATACTATATATATATATATATATATATATATATAGTATCCCATGGTATCCTATATTTATAGGATATATATTATATATTATATATATATCCTATATATTATATATCTTATATAATATATATGTATGTATATTGTAAACACATGTACACACAATAGTTAACAGAACAAATTTCATCAATAACTCAATGCTACCAGTATGAATGAAGTGCCAAAAACCTTTGATATATATATATATATATATCATATGTGTATATATATATTTCTATATACCACGGGATACTACTCAGACATGAAGAAGAAACAAAATAATGTCTTTCACAACAATCTGATGGACCCAGAAGCCATCACCCTAAGTGAAGCATCTCAGGAATGGAGAAACAAGCACCCCATGTACTCACTTAAAGTGGACGCTGCTTGGTATGCTGGCCACAGAGAATGGGATAATGGACTGCAGAGACTCATAAGGGGGTGCCAGTAGGTGACAGAACTAAAACTTTTGCATACACCTTTCTAGTACACTAAAAGCCCTCAGAATTCATCTATGCAACAAAAACTCACTTGCACCCCTACATGTATTTAAATAAAAAATAGTTCTGTCACAAAGACAAAATTATAAGTACAACAATATATCTTAAAACCTATTTTTGTTGCTTGATTTTGAATAATAAAAATATTATCATAACTTTTAATAACTATTTTAGTCATGTCGACTCCAGAAAAATTCTCCAGAATTTTAGATTTGTCCCTATCGAATGGTTGTATCTTTAATGATAGAATTTATCTCTCCAAGGAAGATTTCCCTAAATTTTAGAATACTTTTCTCTCTTTCAACTAGTGTACTCTTAATATTTATTGTACATTTATTATAGACCCCTTACAAGTTTACTAGGGTTATGCCATTACTCTGCCAATTAACCAATAACATAAGGAGGAAAAAAATAATGGTTTATTGAGTATTTGTTATATTGTTTATGTGCCAGGAACTTTATAAAATGCATAATGTGGTTTATCTATTCAATATTCATAAAGACCTTATAAATACATAGATAACCAAAAAATAGAAAGATTCAGAATTTTAATCCAGATCAAGTAAATTGCTGTGCCATTTTGAACTGTATTCCTTCAAAATGTCTTAGTGATATTTCAATGCCTATGTGGCGGTGGTAACAGGGTGGACATGAGGGCACTGAATGTTGGGGGAGGAGAGAGAAAGATCCTCAAAAGTAGAAATGACAGTGTCAGAAAGTCTCTAGAATAATGTGAACCTTTCTGCCTTCTCGACTCACACTCAAGCCATTATGTTGTCAACAAGTATCACTACTTCGGCACAGTCAGATACATTTTCTTCCAAAAAGTCATTAGATACTTTCATGCAAAATATTTTTCTCCATTTTGTAACACACAGGTACAGGTGTGAGTGCGTGCTCATGGAACCAGAAAGTAAAAAAGTTTACAAGGTTTTCACTCCACCAGTCAGAAGTTCAGGAGGACATGACTCTAATGTTGTTGGAAAATCAAGACGTCCATCAAATTTTAAATCCAAGTCCAAATATGAAATTTGGCCTTACATATCAATATGCCAATAATTCTCATGACTTTTAGTCAGCAGTTAAGTTTTCCAAATTCTAAAATAATGATACCAAATTCAAAGTTATATTTTCAAAACTATTTAATGTAACTTTATGTAGAAGAATAAAACGCTGGAAAAAGACTAAGTTCTTACACTACAGGAATGTTGATGAAATGTTTCCTATATAGAAAGTGTATATGCTTAAATACACATTCCACATATAACATGGAAAATTATTCATATGTGAAAATTATACATATAAAATATGTTTTAGAATCTCAACAAATTCATATAATACCATATAGCATTTAATGGAAAGCACAAAATTCAATATGGTGTAAAAATTGGGATGGTCTTAAATAAAACAGAAGCCATAAAGTAAAGGACCTACACCCACATCTTGGAGTGATTATCTCTGAGCAATGGGATAGTATTTGTTCCTCACCTCCATATTTTTACTTTGTTTATTTATATTTGGATTTTCTACAATGAGGAATTATTGTGTTCATTTTATCATTTAAAATGACAAACAACTTATCTCCCTATCTCACATATATGTAACAAAACTAGATAAAAAAAATTCTGAATAAAAAAAGAGGTCTTCCATTTTAAAGATGATTAGATCTTTTCAAATTATTTGCAAATCACTTGCTAATGTCAATGATGCTTTTTATTTTAGATTCCACTTCGACAATTTTTAAAATCATTTAATAAAAATAATCCAATAACTAAATTTGTTCTAGGATAAGAACATGACTTTCACTTTGGGCAATATTAGAAAAGAATACATATGTACACAAATCCTAGAGATGGTTAGAAAAATATTAAAGGAGCTATCATAAATCAAAGAATGTGGAAAATGTGCATACAAATGCACAAGAAATTCACTGAGCTCTAGCTCTGCGAAGTGCTCTATCATAACACTGCAGAAAGTGTATTAGAATAATATCTATTGGCCAGTTTTGGATGATGGGCACTTCTTTAAACGT
Source organism: Perodicticus potto (assembly GCA_963574655.1). NCBI lineage: Eukaryota > Metazoa > Chordata > Mammalia > Primates > Lorisidae > Perodicticus > Perodicticus potto. The sequence continues at coordinate 10,372 of CAUYRH010063117.1, read as the reverse complement.
GGAGTGCAGAGAAAGAAGTCTGTGACCAATAAACTAGGTTTTCAAGCTGAATGCCTGGGTTACGTCGCCTTCCCTTTTTTATACAATGCTGCACATTTTCAATGCTTTCCACATTTGATTCATGCTATAGTTACAGGGACACTTTGAGATATACAGGATAAGTAGTTAAAGAAATCTGGAGACCAGGGGACAGTGACTCACACTGGGAGGCTAAGGAAGGAAGATTGCCTCAGTTTAAGAGTTCGAGACCAGCCTGAGCAAGAGGGAGACCCCATCTCTACTAAAAAAAAGAAAAACTAGTCATGCGTCTTGGTGGGCACCTGTAGTCCCAGCTAACTAGAGAGGTTGAGCCCTAGAGTTTGAGGTTGCTGTGAGCTATGATGTATGATACCACAGTACTATACCCAGGACAAATGAATGAGACTCTGTCACACACACACAAAAGAGACTTTATGTGGCTTTCTCACCCATATGTCCCAAATCCATGAACGGAGGCCAGATTTTCCAATCCTGTGTTTTTTACAATACTCTCTACGTCTTCCCCTGAGACACAATGGGAGGCAGTGTGGATGTCTAAACCACTGGAGAGATGGAAATGGATCTTCTCTCCTTGGTTTCTGGAACCCAATGTACCAAAGCACCACTGTCTTGTTTCTAGAACATGAGGGACGTCCAACTGGCAGCTCTGTAAGAAGTGCTCCAGACAAGGCTTCATTAGTGCTTTTTAAATAGGCAACTGTCCTCAGCCTACATTCTTTCCCAGAAGTGAGCCAAGTAGGATGAGCTGATCCCTACTGACAATAGAGACAGTATCCGGCTCAGTGGACATTTGTAGCTGAATAATCTTTTTCTTTCTGAAGGCATTCTTTAAAACCAAGTGGAGGACCTATTATTGGGTTGTAGGAGCTCATTGCGTGAGTCAACTTATGCCAGGTCTGTGACCTCTCCGTCTAAACATAGGACAAAGATGAAAACTGGACTTCACAGGCACTTTCACCACCTGATGGCTTTGTCTGGCTCCTCCGTCAGATGACTTGATTCTTAGCTATTGTTATGATGCCTCAGGTTTCCTAGAGTGTGGTCCTAGAGTGCAGAAATAATGCAAATTTTCTTGTCATTATGTACTAGTAAAAATCATTACCTAGTAATTTGTCTCAGAACTCTCCCTCTATATTCTGCTAGCACACGTTCAACATAAAGATTCATCCAAATAGTCTAACAGGCATGAGCACAGGACTCACACTGTGCGTCATGGAATCTATTCCTGGCCTTATGCATGTTGTAAGAAGGCGTCAGGGTTACTGTAGTCAGGGTAGCCAGCCTTCCTTCTGCTGCTAAGTGATAGTTTTAAACATTTTTTGTTTGTGACCCTGAAAAGGTTTCAACAAAATATCACGTATGTTGTTGATAAAAATAAATTGAGCCACAGACACATTGGACACAAAAACAGTGTTGTTTTTGAAGTCTGTTAACAAGTCGGAGATGTCAGTCTTTGCAAGTATAGGACTTTATAGATCAGTTTAATAAATTTCCAAATGCTTTATGACTCAAGTGATTAGGCATTAGAGCTAATTACTCTAAGCATTCTTTTTCTTCAAGGCTTACTTTCTACTTTTCCTCATTCAACTGAAACAATTAGATTCACCAAGAGAAATGGGTAATGTCTTTTCAAACCATATTTCCCATAACACTTAGTTTCCTGCAGCAAATCATTAAATAGTCAACAGATGCATTTAGTTTTCAGTCTCTATACAACTTCAAGCAATTATTTTGAAGCGCAAAAGTGGCATTTTTTTTTTCTTTACTACCAAATATCTTCTCCTGCTCCCAATTAGACAGATAGGTTATTAAAGAAATCACTTTGCTTCTGTGCAACTGGTACATCTACTTTCTGCTTCAGCATACCAAGTGTCGATATCAAATGCCAGGAAAGGTCTTGGGGCAAGTAAGAGAAGAGATTTAAGGTTCACTTAGTGGACAAGGAAATGACTGATTGTCGATGTACACAATAAAGGAACCCTTCCTGTTAATAAGTGTGGGCACCCAACAATTATATCACCTAGGAAACTTCATGCTCCAGTGTTGACAAATTATGGGGAGCTTCCTCCCCCTTACCGCCTTTTGTTTCATCTCCAAAATATAAAGCAAGTATACTTTAGTGACATGCTTTTTTTTTTTTTCTGGCACCTTTCCATAGCCAATTCCATTCATGCAGAAAAAGGATGAAATTCCATCATTCGAGCATGACATCTCAAAATTCAAACTTAATGAGAGCTTTGGCAGCTTCTGTCGAAGGCAGACAGTGATTAACAAAACACTTCAGAGTACAAGGCACAGCAGTGCTCAAAGAAAACAGTGATGATCTCCACTTAATTGTAGAAAAGCCCAAAGCATCTGCCAGCCGAGGAGAACTGGAGCCATAAGGAGCTATTGCTCAGATAGGCTGTCATCTCCAGAGATCAACAACCATATGCTCAGCTCAAGCACAAACTCCAAAGAAGTTAATTTTCTGACAAAATACAGGGATAAATATGACATTCAAACAAGTGTGCTCACTCATCCTGAACACACGTTCATCTGTACGCATCAGATTTATGCATCGTTTAAACACAAGCAAATATAATTTGTTTGGAACACAAACATTGCTGCCTGAGTACAGGTATAATTAATCTTTGTCTGCTCCACAGGTTCTCGTGTTCTACTGGTTAACCACGCTTTCAACAAACTTTTGAGGAATGAAGAAGTCACTTGTTGCTTCATGCTAAACATGTACCACTTTTTTCAAGCTTCTGAAATTAATGTAATTTATTTAACTCAAGCTGGAAAAGTTACTTATTGTACCTATTATTTAAAGTTTATAGATACACATTTATAGTTGACAACATTCATGTATATATAAATTAATATGTACTAACAAATTTAAAATATATTAAAATCATCTTTGTATATAAACAGATCTATCCATCTATTGCATTATCTCTGAATGCAAACCTAAGATTTTGGCAAAACATACCTTGAATGTGATCTAGCAGATAGAAGGAAAGATTTTCCCCCAGAAATAGAAGAGTCTCAGGATGAAGTGCTGAGAAGTTGCTTATTGGTACTTGCAATCATGATGCATTCCAACTAAAAATAGCACAAGTTAAAAAAAAACAAAAAAAACAAGAAAAGAAGCAAAAATGAATATTGAACATATAAGGACTACAAAAAAATTAAAAATGAGACCGCATTCTAAAGAGTTAAGAAGAGAAAGAGAAACTTCATGTCCTCCCATCATTTAGAGGCATAGATGCCTCTTATACCTCTTCAAAAACTTCAACATGTAGTATCAGATGGATTCAGCTCAGCAGACTATTAACTATGTGTGTCTGGAAAGCAGGTGTTTGATTTTGCATTTGCATAGTAGCCAAACAGTAGTTAATTTTTTAAAGGTGAACAACCACGGCCCTCATAAAATCTAGAGAAAGTAAGTGTAATAATTGGGAGATTCAGGGTTTCCATTGTGACACTTTGAATTTGACGTGCCCATTAAATATCAGGCTGAAGACTGCAGGGAAAGTAATCTGGGAAGGATGTATTTATGCGAGAGTCATCAACAAATAGATGGCATTTAAAGCTTGAAGACTAGAGGATTTCACCCAGGCAATGAAAGCCCACAAAAATGAGACGGGGTCCAGTGATCTTAAAGCTCTCTAGAACTAGTCAACCACTAGGCCAGATGACTGATGGAATCTAGAAACTTAATGATGGAATATGATAGATATAATGGAATCTAGAAATTTAATTAAAGAAAACATTTCAAGGAGGGAGTGATTATATCAAAATTGCTGCATAAAATAAAATAATAGGAGAATTGCAAAGCAAGCATTACATTTTGCCACATGGAGGTCACCAATAGCTATGGCAATAGCTGTTCACTGAATTGATAGGAGCGAACGGTTGGTTAAAATGGGTTAAAGAGTCTTTGGGGTGGAAATTATTGATACTTATATGTATATAAAAATTTTGGGAAATTTTACTTTAAAGCAAAAGAGTTGGACATAGAAATAAGGTTAAACTTATCACATGATAACCAAGGGGAGACAGAACACAACTATGGATGCAAGTACTGACAGACACGGGAGCATGCAGAATTCTCACCTGTTCTTATTTTCTCTGGAATATGTAATAAGATCATTAGAAGAGTGTAATTATGTGGAACTGGTTTAAGGAGCATGAGCAGGGAAGAGAAAGTGCGTGCTGGTAGTCTGGGAAGGGGGTAAGCCTGGGAAGCAAAGCATTACCAAAGATTGAGACCAGTTACATTGTTATGTCTGTTTATTTCCATTCTTCACATTCAAGCATGAAGTGTAGAGTTATTCACTAAATTTGCCAGGAGACACTGATCGTGGGGAAGCTGCAGGTGTGATTACAGTAATTGCCCAGCCAGCCTAAGCCAGGAGAAGGGAAAGACAGGAACACCTTTATCTCATCTTCCTGCAAGCACTTAAATTCCAGAATTTCTGCTCTGTTCATTGCTGCTCCTAACAAATGCTGTTTCTCTTTATCATTTAAGTACTTTTTATGAGTGTTGAAGGGTAAATTCTTTCAAAATGCAAATAATATAATATCAATAGTAACCTGAACAAATAAGTGATCACTAAGTACTTTTTACTTCCTTGAAATGACCATTTATCCCATTTTTGGTCAATGAAGAGGAACAAAAATTTAAGAGGAGAAAGAACCATGGACTTTGAAATCACACAGACCTGGGTTCAAATTTTGACCCAGCTGCTGGTAGGGTTTCTGTGACCACGGCAGGTCACTAAAACTCTCTGAACCTGAATTTCCTATCTTTAAAATGAAGATATTACCTGACAGGCAGATATAAGTGAGTAGTAAGCAAGATAATAGTATATATTTCTTAATATCATGCAAGCCAGTTTATTTTTAAGATGTACTTTTCTTCACTACCAGATTATAGCTTATCATCAAAAAAGTCATACATCATGATCAAGTAGGTTTCATCCTAGGGATGCAGGGTTGGTTCAATACTCGAAAGTCCATAAAGTTTATCCACCGTATTAACAGAAGCAAAACCAAGGACTATATGGAAGCAGAAAAAGAAAAAGCATTCGATAAAATTCAGCATCCTTTTCTAATTAGAACACTGAAGAGTATAGGCATAAGTGGAATATTTCTTAAACTGATTGAGGCTATCTATGATAAACCCACAGCTAACATTTTACTGAATGGAGTAAAACTAAAAGCTTTTCCTCTTAGAACTGGAACCAGACAAGGTTGTCCTCTGTCACCATTGCTATTCAACATAGTGCTGGAAGTTCTAGCCAATACAATTAGATAAGACAAGAAAATAAAGGGCATCCAGATGGGTGCAGAGGAGGTCAAACTCTCCTTTTTTGCTGATGATATGACCTTATACTTAGAGAACCCCAAAGACTCAACTACTAGACTCCTGGAAGTCATCAAAAAATACAGTAATGTCTCAGGATATAAAATCAATGTCCACAAGTCAGTTGCCTTGGTATATGCTAACAACAGTCAAGATGAGAGGTTAATCACAGACACAACTCCCTTCACCATAACCCCAAAGAAAGTGAAATACTTCATTCAACTTTTTAATGGACAAAATATTACATGAAGTAATAAACATATTGATGTTTTTATGTTTGAAAAATACATAAATATAAAATGTATAAAAACAATAACACAAAAACAAGAAGGAAGAAATAGTTTATATAGAAGTAAAGTCTCTATATTACACTGGAATTAAGTTAGTATAAATAAGAAGAAAATTCTTATGTTAAATGTATTTTGGAAAACTACAGAACTGCTAAGAATATAATTATAAATAAATAATTATAATTGCCTAAGAAATTAAATATTATACAGAAACATGTTCAATTAGTGTGAGAAAGATAGCAATGGACTAACAGAGGAACAACAACATCAGTAAAACATGAGATGCAAAGGAAACAAATAGCAAAAGTCCACAAGTAAACCTAACCACATCAATAACATTAACTGTGAATGGTATATAATCTAGTCAAAAGACAAACGTTGTCAGATTAAATAAAAACAAAACTAAAAAAAAAAAAGATCTAACTACATGCTGTATGTAGAAAACACTTCTTAGATTAAAAAATATAAAGAGATCAATTGTAAAAAGTAAAACATATACTTATCCTACAAACAACAACTATAAGAGAGGTGAAGTGGCTATATTATTATTAGAAAAAATAGACTTTATGATAAAAAAGAGATAAAGGACTAGAGATAAAGGACTTTTTTAAGTTTAAAAGTATCACTCTCTCAGGAAGATATAACAATTATGTTCATATATGCTTCTAGCCACAGAGCCCCAAAATACAGAATGCAAAGACAGAACTGAGAGAAAAAAGACAATTCAATGATAATAGTTTAAGACTTTGATACTCCACTTTTAATATAAGCCAGAACAACTAGGTATAAGCTCAACAATAATATAAAAATCTTGAACAACTGTATAGATGAACTTCCAAATATACATTTTTCTCAAGCATACATGAGATATTCTTCAGAAAGGATTGTACATTTGGCCATAACACAATAAAGTTAAAAGGATTGAGGCAATAAAAAGCATGTTCTTAGAACACAATGGAATTAAATTAAAAATTAACAACACAGAAAATTTGAGTATTTTACAAATACTTGTATGTGAAAATTAAGTAGTAGGTTTTTGATCAAAAAATGGGTTAAAGAAGTCACAATGAAACTAGAATGCACTTTGCAATGAATGAAATGAGAACACATAATACTAAAACTTATAGGATGCAGCTGAAAGCATACTTAGGAAAGCCATACCAAGGAAATTTAAAATTGTAATTTTCTATATTTAAGAGAGAAGATGTCATGTAAAAAATCTTACTTTTCACTTTAAATTAGGTAGTGTTAGTTCCACAGCCCTATGTATATAATAAAAAACCATTGAATTGTATTCTACATAAGTGAATTTTATGGTATATGAATTATATGCCAATAAAACTGTTAAAAATAATACTGTATCAGAAGTGTTTTCTTATATTAATAATCAATTATGGATGTATTCTATAATTTATTTAATTAATTGCTGTACACTTGACTTGTTTTCATTTCTCTTGAAAGCAACATTGAAATGAATATTTGGTTACAGAAATATTCCACAAGTTTCTAATCATTTATTAAATTTTCTTTCTAGATATGAACTTACAAGATTTATAAACATGTTTAGGTTAACTCTGCCAAATTACACTCCAGAAACCCTTGTCATGCTCATAAAAAATATTTTAAAACACCTATTCCTGATTACTATAGAAACCATTTGTGTCTGCGTGTTCTAGTTTGTGAATTAACTTCTGTCTACCAATATACAAGCAAAACACTATTTTCAAAATTATGCTTTAATAATAAATATTTACTTAAAGATGCTATTATTTAAAAATTTCATTAAGTGTGATACTTATACATGTTGAAAATGAGATAGTAGCTTTTGTTATTTTCCAACCACCAGGGATATAAGAGAAGAATCTTGCCACTTACTCAAATAAACTCTTATACCTGTGTTACTATATAACAAACATATACTGTTGTTTAATATACACTTGGAATTACACTAAAATGTTGTTATGAATTTGGCTTTTTTCAACCTCAAAATACATATCACAGATTTTGTCTTATCTGCACAGATAGTTCAGCATTATTTAAAAAAAAGGTATTTAATATTCCTTTGTATAAAAAAATTTAAATTTGGGCAGCACCTGTGGCTCAAAGGAGTAGGGCATTGGCCCCATATGCTGGAGGTGGCGGATTCAGACCCAGCTGCGGCCAAACCACACCAAAAAAAAAAAATTAATTTGTTTACATAATTGTCTATAAATGCATTTTATATTACCTATGAGGTCTGAGATTAAGTTTGTGAACTTGCCACTAGGCTCTTACATTTATAGCACTGTACAAACAATTAGATAAGGCTTCATAACCTTGATATATCAGGGTCGTGTAGCTGTGTTTGTGTCAACATGCAGCAGTGTTTTGTTGAGTGATGTTGATTATTGAGAGTTTTTTGTGCTGTGAAAATGTCAGAGCTTGAAATAGATCAACAAACAAACCTTCATAAATTTCTCGTTAAACTTGGCAAGAGTGGAAGTGAAATCAGAGACATGTTAGTCCAAGTTTATGGGGATAGTACCATGAAGAAAACAGCAATGTACAAATGGATTAAACATTTTTCTGAGGGGAGAGAAAGCATCACTAACGAAGAAAGGTCAGAGTAGACAGTAATGAACAGAACTTGTAAGAAAATTATAGAATGTCTATAAACTATTTTGGGTCATATTGCAATATTCATCAAATTGTGTGTCAAAATCATCAGCTGACTGAGGGAAGCATAGCAGACAAGCAAACATCAACAAAAAAACAGATAGGAAAATCTTAACTGAAAATTTTGGCCACCAACTCATGATTCTTGCATCATGATAATTCACCAGCTCACATAGCACTGTGAGGGAGTTTTTAGCCAGTAAACAATTGTATTTGAGCACCCTCCAAAGTGACCTGATTTGGCCCCCAATGACTTTGTTCTTTACTCAGAGATAGAGGAAATATCGAAAGGTAGTCATTTTGCTAGCATTCAAGACACTAAGGGTAAGACAAAGGTATTTTTGACGGCCATTCCAGACAAAGAGTTCTAAAATTGCTTTGAAGTGCTAAATTCTGGCATTCATGCACTATGATGTACTAGGAAGGTAACTGTAGTGACATTCAGAAAAGAGGTAAGCGGCACTTTTTCTAGGATGAGTTCTGAAACATAATTGTCATACCTTGTATCTCCCTTATAATATTATTTATAATTATTTTATGTTACTTATTCTCTTATCATAATGATTTAGAAAATTATAATTAATGAAGTTTTGAACATCTTTGTATACACATAATGTTGTCATAATAATACAAGTATATCCCTTGAAAAATTTCCAAGCGTAGAGGTTTTTAAATATCAGAATATTACAGGGGTGCAACTGTTTCAGTTACATATAGTTAAAGCCATTTGAGTTAAAGTTATGTGTGCACTGCACTCATACGGTGCACATTGAAACCAGTAGGTGTAAATTTACCTCTCTCCTGTCTCCCCTCCCACCTGCTTGATTTCCGTTGAGTTTTTTTCCTACATGTGCAGCTAAGTGATGATTAATCAGTTTCAATTTAGTATTGAGTATATGAGGCATTTATTTTTCCATTATTATAATACTTCACTCCGAAGAATAGTCTCCAGTTACAACCAGATTGATACGAAAGATACTAGATTGTTATCTTTCTTATGGTTGAGTAGTACTCCATGGTATACATACACCTCATTTCATTAATCCACTCATGTATTAGTGGGCACTTAGGTTGTTTACACATCTTTGCAATTGTGAATTGTACTGCTATAAACATGTAAGTGCAAATGTCTTTTTAATAGAATGGCTATAAATTATTTTGGGTCATATAGACATCTTAACAATGTTGATTCTGTCAATCCATTAGTATGGTATGTTTTTCTATCTGTTTACATCCTCTAAAATTTCCATCCTCAGTGTTTTAGAGTTCTCCATATAGGACCTCCTTAGTTAAATATATTCCTAAGTGTTTTATTTTGTTGTTGTTGCTATTGTGAAGGATTTTGAGCCTTTGATTTGGTTCTCAACTTGCCTGTTGTTGGTCAGAAGTTGTATATGGTAATACCATGAAAAAAATAAACTATTCAGTAAGTAAAAAAAAAATGCTTTACGAAATAGGCAGTTGAAGCAAATCTATATTCGAAGTAAATATCTATTCTGGTCAGTACACTCACTTCCTCTTCCTGGATAGGGTGTATCTAATGTAGTGAACCTGCCCCAAGTTGCTGGCTAGGCCATCCTGCTAAAGGTGCTAAAGGTTGACGTGTGCCGGCAACTTGATATGGAGACTTAAATTTTCCCTTTATGATGGTTAGGACTTAAGTAACTTTTTCTCATTATGTGCCCACTTTCCAAGACTAAGAAGCATATTGCTTCCTTCAAATTCAACTAGTTCAAGAAACTGACCATTCCTGTTTCCTCAAACCATTTTCTGTGTCAGTGGCTGCACCTACCACAGAGGAATAGCACTCCAGCCAGTGAAAGCCAAAGGGATTTATTACAGATTCTTTTTTTTAATATATATATATATATATATATATATATATATATTTTTTTTTTTTTTTTTTTTTGAGACAGAGCCTCAAGCTGTCGCCCGGGATAGAGTGATGTGGCATCACAGCTCACAGCAACCTCCAATTCCCGGGCTCAAGCGAGTCTCCTGCCTCCGCCTCCCAAGTAGCTGGGACCACAGGCAC
>CAUYRH010063116.1:0-15443 GCA_963574655.1 Perodicticus potto | reverse complement strand
GGATTCATGTTTCTCCATTCTTGTGATGCTTTACTAAGAATAATGTGTTCCACCTCCATCCAGGTTAATACAAAGGCTGTAAAGTCTCCATCTTTTTTAATGGCTGAATAGTATTCCATGGTGTACATATACCACAGCTTGTTAATCCATTCCTGGGTTGGTGGGCATTTAGGCTGTTTCCACATTTTGGTGATTGTAAATTGAGCTCTGATAAACAGTCTAGTGCAAGTGACTCTGTGGAAGAAGGATTTTTTTCCTTCTGGGTAGATGCCCAGTAATGGGATTGCAGGATCAAATGGGAGGTCTAGCTGTTGTGCCCAGGAGTACACAAAGACCACACTGCTATGCAAGTCAAATTTACAGCAGAGTCCTTTTATTGAATAGCCAGCTGTCGACTGCCTCAGTGTCCCAACACAGGGTTTCTGACAGCAGCTCCCTGTGCTTAAGGTTTTTTTTTATTATTGTTATTTAAATCATAGTTGTGTACATTAATGCAATCATTGGGTACACTGTGTTGGTTTCATATACAATCTGAAATATTTTCATCAAACTGGTTAACACAGCCATCATGGCATTTTGTTGGTTATTGTGTACTTTATATTCTACATTCTGTAAGTTTCACCTGTACCCTTTTAAGATGCACCGTAAGTGTGGTCTTACCAATTACCCTCCCTCCACCCATCCTTCTCCCTCCCCTCCCCTTCCCCCACACTCTTGTGCTATAATTGGGTTATAGCCTTCATATGAAAGCTATAAATTAGTTTCAGGAGGTCTGAGTACATTGGATATTTTTTCTTCCATTCTTGAGATACTTTGCTAAGAGGAAGATGTTCCAGCTCCATCCATGTAAACATGAAAGAGGTAAAGTCTCATCTTTCTCTAAGGCTACATAATATTCCATGGTGTACATATACCACAATTAATTAATCCATTCATGGGTCAATGGGCACTAGCCCACATCATAAAATCCCAAAACCGGAGATGTTGGCATGGATGTGGAGAAAAGGGAACACTTCTACACTGCTGGTGGGAATGCAAACTAATACGCACCTTTTGGAAAGATGTTTGGATAATACTTAGAGATCTGAAAATAGACCTGCCATTCGATCCTATAATTCCTCTACTAGGTGTATATCCAGAAGACCAAAAATCACATTATAACAAAGATATTTGTCCCAGAAGGGGTTGGGTTTTTAAGGCTTAGTCTGCATCCTGGTTGGTATGCAGGCTGTCCAGGTGCATTCAGGTTAGGGTAGCAAGCATACATTGTACAGAAGCAGAATTTTGAGGTTTGTTAGCTATACGTCATACATCTTTGCTTTAATATTTTCCCATACATCTTAGTTCCAGTACATTTTGTCCATACATCTTTGTCTCAGTATTCTCTCCACCTGGTATTGTGTAAAGGTTAGTCCGGGGACAGTCAGTTCATTTCCCAGGCACGGGAGTTAGTCAAGCAGGAAGTTAGTGAGTACATTCCCATCTGTCTTGGGAGTGAACCAGAGTTACTTCATTTTGTTGACAGCTTGCAGCCCAGGAATTTGTTAGGAGTTAACTGGTACTTTTTAATTTTTGCCTAGGCCTAACATAGCTTGAGTGCTTTGAGGGTTCTCCATACTTCCTTCCAAAATTGTTTTATTAGTTTGTGGTCCCACTAGCAGTGTAAAAGAGTTCCTTTTTCTCCACCTCCATGCCAGCATCTGCAGTTTTGAGATTTTGTGATGTGGGCCATTTTCGCTGGGGTTAGATATTACCTCAGTGTGGTTTTGATTTGTATTTATCTGATAATTAGGAATGATGAACATTTTTCATATGTTTGCTAGCCATCTGTCTGTGTTCTTTAGAGAAGGTTCTACTCATGTCTCTTGCCCATGATATATGGAATTGTTGGCTTTTTTCATGTGGATTAATTCGGGTTCTCTATATATCCTAGTAATTAAGCTTTTGTCAGATTCAAAATATGCAAATATCCTTTCCATTGTGTAGGTTGTCTATTTGCTTTGGTTGTTGTCTCCTTAACTGTACAGAAGCGTTTCAGTTTAATTAAGTCCCATTTGTTTATTTTTGTTGTTGTAGCAATTGCCATGGAAGTCTTCTTCATAAAGTCTTTCCCCAGGCTGATATCTTCAAGTGTTTTTCCTATGCTTTCTTTGAGGATTTTTATCATTTCGTGCCTTACATTTAGATCTTTTATCCATCTTGAATCAATTTTTGTGAGTGGGGAAAGGTGAGTGTCCAGTTTCAGTCTTTTGCATGTGGATATTCAGTTCTCTCAGCACCATTTATTAAATAGGAAGTCTTTTCCCCAGTGTATGTTCTTATTTGGTTTATTGAAGATTAAACAGTTGTAAGATGTTAGTTTCATTTCCTGATTTTCTATTCAATTTCAAATGTCTATATCTCTATTTTTTGTACCATGCTGTTTTGATGGCTATGGCCTTATGGTACAGCCTAAAGTCTGATAGGCTAATGCGCTGGCTTTATTTTTATTATTAAGAACTGCCTTACTTATACAGGGTTTCCCCTGGTTCCATACAAAATGAAGAATTATTTTTTCCAAGTCTTTAAGGTATGATGCTGGCATTTTAATAGGGATGGCATTGAATCTGTAGATTGCTTTGGGAAGTATAGACATTTTAACAATGTTGATTCTTCCCAGCCATGAGCATGGTATGTTATTCCATTTGTTAATATCCTCTGCTATTTCTTTTCTTAGGGTTTCATAATTTTCTTAATAGAGATCCTTCACTTCTTTTGTTAAGTATATTCATAGGTGTTTCATTTTCTTTGAAGCTATGGTGAAGGGTGTTGTGTCCTTTATTAGCCTCTCATCTTGTCTGTTATTGGTATATACAAAGGCTACTGACTTGTTTACTTTGATTTTATATCCTGAGATATTACTGTATTTTTTTGATGACTTCCAGGAGTCTTGTGGTTGAATCTTTGGGATTCTCTAAGGATAAGAATATATTGTCAGCACAGAGGGAGACTTTAACCTCCTCTGCTTCCATTTGGATGCCTTTCCTCCTCTTGCCTAATTGTATTGTCTAGTACTTCCAGCACTGTGTTGAATAATAGTGGCGATAGAGGACAACCTCCTCTGGTTCCAGTTCTAAGTGAGAAAGCTTTCTGTTTTACTCCATTCAGTAAAATATTAGCTGTGGGTTTGTCATAGCTTCAATCAGTTTAAGAAATGTGCCACCTGTGCCTATACTCTTCAGTGTTTTAGTTAAAAAAGGATGCTGGATTTTATTGAATGCTTTTTCTGCATCTATTGAGAAGATCAAATGGTCTTTGTTTTTGCTTCTGTTAATATGGTGAATAACATTTATGGACTTGTGTAATTTAAACTAGCCTTGCATCCCTGGGATGAAGCCTACTTGATCATTATGTATGACTTTTTTGATGATGTAGTCTATTGCCTAGGATTTTGTTGAGAATTTTTGCATCTATATACATTAGTGAAATTGGTCTGAAGTTCTCCTTTTTAGTTGGATATTTTCTTGGTTTTGGCATCAGGGTGATATTTGCTTCATAGAATGTGTAGGGGAAGATTTCTTCCTCCCCAACTTTTTAGAATAATTTCTGCAGTATGGGAATAAGACCTTCTTTGAAGGTTTGATAGAATTCTGGTGTAAAGCCATGTGGAAGAGGGCATTTTTTTGTTGGGAGATTTTGTATTGTTTCTTTGATCTCCATGCTTCAAATTGGTCTGTCTATTCAGGAGCTCTATTTCTTCCTGGCTAAGTCTAGGGAGAGGTTGTGATTCCAAATATTGATGCATTTCCTTCACATTGTCAAATTTCTGGGCATAGAGTTTCTGGTAGTATTCAGAGATAATCTCTTGTATCTCTGAGGCAGCTGTTGTTATTTCCACTTTATCATTTTTGATTGAGGTTACTAGAGACTTTACTTTTCTATTCCTAGTTAGTCTGGCCAAAGGTTTATCTATTTTATTTATTTTTTCAAAAAACCAACTCCTTGTTTCATTAATTTTCGGATGATTTTTCATTTTAAATTTCATTAATCTCTGACTTAATTTTGGATATTTTCTTCTTCTGGGTTTAGGCTTAGATTGTTCTTTTTCCAATTCCATCGGATGGCTTGTGAGTTTGTTGATGTGCTCTCTTTCTGTTTTTCATGTAGGCTATAACCCAATTATAGTACAAGAATATGGGGAAAGGGGTAAGGGAGGGAAGAGGGAGGGTGGGTGGAGAGAGGGTAAATGGTGGGATCACGCTTATGGTGCATCTTAGAAGGGACAGGTGAGACCTACTAAATGCATAACACAAATGTTTTCACATAATAAACATGAAAATCTCATGAAGCTTGTGTCGAACAGTTGGATGAAAATATTTCAGATTGTATATGAAGCCTGCATACTGTACCCCATGATTGCACTAATGTACACAGCTATGATTTAATAAATAAATAAATAAAATAAAGTACTTGGATGACACCCCCCCCCCAAAATAAAGCAATAAATTTTCCTCTCAGGACTGCTTTTGCTGTGTCCCACAGGTTTTGGTAGTTTGTATCTTCATTGTTATTATTCTCAAGGAAGTTAATGACTTCCTCTTTTATTTCTTCCTGTATCCAACTGTCATTAGCATAAGGTTGTTTACTTTCCATGACTTTGTCTGGGATTGAACGTTTTTGTTGGAGTTGAATTCCACCTTTAATGCCTTGTGGTCTGAGAAGATACAAGGTAAAATTTCAATTCTTTTGATTCTGTTGAGGGGTTTTTTGGTGTATCCTAGGAGATGATCAATTTTGGAGAATGTTCCATGGGCCATTAAAAAGAATGTATATTCTTTAGCTTTGAGATGGAGCGTTCTATATACATCTATCAAACACAGTTGTTCTAAGGTCTCGTTTAAGTCCTTTATATCTTTGCTTAATTTCCATTTAGATGGTATGTCCAGCTCTGTAAGAGGAGTGTTAAAATCTCCTGTTATTACAGTGTTGTAGGATATTATATTGCTAAGACTAATTGAGGTCTGTTTTAAGAATCTGGGAGCATTTAAGCTGGGTGCATGAATATTTAGATTTCAAATGTCTTCTTGTATTTTTCCCTTGGCCAATATGAAGTGTCCATCTTTGTCTTTTTTGACTTTAGTTTTTTAAGTCCACTTGTATCTGAAAATAAGATTGCAACCCCTCTTTTCTTCTGAATTCCATTTGCCTGAAAAATTGTCTGCCAACCCTTAACTCTGAGTTTTAATTTGTCTTTTGAGGCTAGGTGTATTTCCTGCAGATAGCAGATAGATGGCTTGTGTTTTAATCTAATCAGCCAGTTTGTGCCTCTTCAGTGGGGAATTCAAACCACTAACATTTATTGAGATAATTGATAAGCAGTGATGGCATTCTATTCATCTTATTTTGTGAAAGTCCATTGTTTAGTTTTATATTTTGCATCATTGTGGAAGCTAGGTTCTGTCCTTTAATTTCTGGTTGCTTACTTTGCTGGTGGTCCATTGTGGTGGTCAGTGTGTAGAACAGGTTGAAGTATTTCCTGTAGAGCTGGTTTTGTTGTAGCAAATTTCCTCAGTGTTTGCATGTCAGTAAAAGATTTGATTTGTCTGTCAATTTTAAAACTTAGCTTAGCAGGCTATAGAATTCTGGTCTGGAAATTGTTTTGTTTAAGGAGATTAAAGGTAGATGACCATTATTTTCTGGATTGAAAAATTTCATTAGAGAAATCTGTAGTTACCCTGATGATGTTGCCCCTGGAGATCAATTGGTTCTTACTCCTGGCAGCTTTCAAAATCTTTTCTTTTGTCTTGACTTTGGACAGGTTCATTACAATGTGTCTTGGAGAAGCTCTATTTGAGTTGAAATGAACTGGGATCCAATATCCCTCTGAAAGGAGTGTGTCAGAATCTTTGGTGATATTTGAGAAATTTTCATTTATAATACTTTTTAGTATGGCTTCAATTCCTCTGGGGTACTCTTCCCCTTCTGGGATACCTATAATTTGTATGTTTGAATGCTTCGTAAAGTCCCATAACTCTGTCAGTGAACATTCTGCTTTTTCTCTCTTTATTTCTGTCTATTTAGCTATCTGAGTTATTTTAAGAGCTTTGTTTTCTATCTCTGAGATTCTTTCTTCTGCATGGTTTAATCTTTTGTTGATACTTTCTATTGCATCTTTAAGTTCCCTAATTGATTGCTTCAATTCCTTCAGCTCTGCTATATCCTTTGTATATTCTTCATATAGTTCATCTCTTATTTCTGTTTTTGGATTTCCTTTTGGTTATTTTTCACTTTATCAGGAGTTTCTTTCATTGTTTCCATCCTTTCCTTTATTGTTTTCATCATCTGTATTCTAAATTCCCCTTTTGTCATTTCTAACATTTCTTTATAGTGGCATCCTCTGTAGTAGCTACCTCATGGTCCCTTGGGGAGGTTGCTTTTGATTGGTTTTTCATGTTGCCAAGATTTTTCTGCTGATTCTTCTTCATGAGTGTTTTCTTTTATCTGTTTCCTTGCTCTTATTTTCTTTTCACTCCCTCTTGCTCTTTAAGTTACCATGCCTCTGGCCTAAGGTTTTGATGAGTCCTTTTAGAATAGGACTTGCACTGCAGCCATCTCCCAGATAAATCAGTTCTTTATCATTTTTGTATTTAAAAGCTACATCCATGAGGGGAATGAAGTAGGGAGATATTTCTTTGTTATTATGTTCTAGACAGATTTTTCTCTTATGTGGCCTAGAGTTTAGTGTAAATTGCATAAAAGTATGCTAAGGCTGAGGAAAAAATAAACTATAAAGTGCTTCATAAATACAGTATAACCTCCAAGGTTGACCACCTCCCTACATTGACTACCTCCTTAAGTTGACCTAATTTTCATAGCCAGACGTGAATAACCTGTACATAGCACTACAGCAGGTCTAGTTCCTTTGACCAGTTTGTTACAGCCCTTTTGGTGGTCAGCTTACAGAGGTTCTAATATATAAATTAAAAGTAAAATTAATAATTAAGGCAGATTCCTGGGTACTAATATTCAGTTCTGCTATGAACTGAATTATTTCCTGCCATTCATATGTTGAAGACTTCTCCTAATGTAACTGTGTTTGGAGACTGTTATGGGGTGATAAAAATTAAATAAGAGTCAGGCCCTAATTTGAAAGGACTGTTGTCCTTACAAAAAGAGAAAGAGACACCAGAGCTCTTTCTCCTTCTGTGTATACCAAGGAAAGGCCATGTGACCACACAGGAAAAAGGCACCTGTCTCCACACAAGAAGAGAGCCCTTAACAATAACCAAATTGGCTGAAACACTGATCTTGGGCTCTTAGTCTCCATAAATGTGAGAAAAATAATTCTCTGGTTTAAACCACCCAATAGATGGTATTTTGTTATGACAGTCTAAGTTGATCATTATAAGTTCATTTCGTAACTATTTACTGAGCATCTACAATGTTCTAGGAACTGTCTAGTAAATCTCATGGGCCAAATTCAGCTGGCTTCCCAATTATGTAAATAAAATTTTATTGGAATACTGTTATACCCAATCTCTTACAGATTTGTTTGTGGCTACTTTCATGCTATAGTGATACAGTTTTGTAATTAGAATTACAATGCCCTTAAAACATAATATATTTACCATTTCACTCTTTACAGAAAATACATAGCCTAGTACTGGTCTAGAATCTTAGAATATGATAGTTAGACCCATCCTCTACAAATATTTCACATTCTAAACTTATTTTTTTCTTGGAAATTACTCGGGAAAAATTATATGAAAGTGATTTTCTTTCTTTGGATTAAAGAACCTGATTAGTTCAATCAGTAAAGCTCAACTACATGAGCAATTTTCCTTTACTGCCTCTTGCTGAAAGATTGATTATCAGTGTGGGTAGGATAAGAAAGCCTTATCATAATAAAAAAGTAAATAGTTTATCTTTGAATTTGAAAATTATAGTCCCATATGATTTATTAATTTCTTATTTCTAAAGCAGAAGACCTAGAGTGGGTCTGTGATATAAATATTTGAAAATATGTCTTTAAAAAAAAACATGATTTGTAGCATTTACTTGTTTCCTTAATGTAAAATCCATGGATGATTACCAATATATTGTCGCTGAACTAGATTTGGGAAGAGTTGTGTGAAAGTTAACCATTTCACCATTTTGACAAAATAGACATAAATAACCTCAAGCTCATAGATAATATTAAAATGTAAAATAAGTAGGAAGTTACAAATTTTGTGTTTTGTATCTGTAAGAGAGATAGTTTTTAAATTGTAATTATGTACTTTAATTTTAATATTGGTTGTATTTAATAACAGACTTTCAAATTTCTGGAAAATTTAATAATTTACTTTTTTGAGCAGGTACACGCAAGCTCAGCATCTCACTGGCTCCAAAGTTTAGAATTTTTTTGCAGTGTTTTCTTATTTCAAAATTTTGCATTTGAAGATGAATAACCACTGACAGAAATAGTTGATTGATTAAAAAATGTAATTCAATTAAGAACAATCTTAGTTCCTATTATTTTACAAGTAAATAGCAGATGGTTAACAGTGGGTTGCACTTGGAAGTCAATTCATCCTTTACAGAGTCACAAGATGTTCTTAGTTGGGGAAAAGTTATAGAAAACATTTTATTCACTTGTCTCCTGAATGAAGAAGTAAATGGAACCCTTGCCTTGGGTTAGAGATTTGTCTTGGGTCATATCATAAGCTGCATACAGCTGTGGCCAAAGAAGTCCAGTGCTCCTTTTAGTGAATTCTTGGGTCAAAAACTCATTAGATATAAAAGATTGCCCCAGATTTAATGTAGCACCAAGAAGAAGAAGAATGAAATATTTTTAACAACTGGAATCTAGAAAAATTAATTTAAATTGTGCATTAATGGATTTAAAGGTTTATGTTAGTTCACATATATTATATAGGCACTATTGTAGAATAATTTCTAGTGGTGATAGCTGAGAGGGTATGCTTACATGTTTGATAAATTCAATTATTCAAAGTAAGTCAATCATGCAATAAAGTGATTGAAAAAGGGTATTGACTACATTAGGTAACTTATCTGTCAATAACAGAAATACCAAAGCAAAATTCATTCATTCATTCACTCAGTATTTATTGAGTGCCTTTTTGTATTTCACACTGTTTTGGACACAGAGGATACAGAGATAAAGGCAAAAATGCGTTCTCTCTTTTATGGAATTTAAATTCTATTGGGAAGGCAAAGTAGAACAGAGAAGTAAGCTAGAGGATGGCAGGCTGGGGGGAATTGTTTTATTCAGGATGTTTAGGGGAGTCCTCTCTGAAAAAAAGGTGAAATTAAAATGGAGACCTGCAAGAACTAAGGAGAAAATCATGTGGATACCTGGAAAGAACAAATGCAAAGTTCCTGAGGCTAGAGAATGATTGGCATGTTCAAGAAAATTAAAGGAGGCCACTGCTAGAGGCTGGTGAGAAATGGAGAGAGTGGAAATAATCACCAGGAACAGATCTTGTAAGGCTTGTGGGCCATAGTCAGCGGTTGAATTTTACTCTGTGAAGGGAAGTCACTGGGCCATCACACAAATTAAAAAAAAAAAAAAATCACCCTGACTGCAGTATGGAGAGTATACTGTTGGGTCAGGGAGAGACAAATTGGAAGTTGTAAGACTAGGTAGGAGATTATTGTAATGGGATAGGTTAGAGAGATGGTAGCTTGGCTTTGAGTTAGTGCTTTAAATCTTGGCTTCTTATAAGGAGCTTCTAAAAAATGCCAATGCCAAATTAAATAAAAATATCTATGAATAGGATCTAGTATCACTAATTTTAAATCTTCCAAGTGACTTCAATCTGCACCCAAAGTTGAGAATATATATCCAAGATAATAACCATGGAAAGGATTAAAAGTGATTGTATTCTAATTGTATTTAACTATTAAGAACAGCAGGATTTATAAACATTCTGTGTTTAGGTGTGGGATGTAGGAGAATGAAAGAATCAAAGGATAGTTCTAAAATTTTTATACCAGGCAACTGGAAAACTGTTAGTTGAGAAAACTTTTCCTTAAATCCAACCCAAATCTCTCATTTTTACATAGTTATCAAATTTGTTCAAAATGGTGATAGATGGCATCATCTTCTGTAAAATACAATTTCATATGCATTTTCAAAAGAAAATGTATTAGAATCTTTTATGTAATGTTTCATCTACCATGATCAGAAAACAGAAACCACACTATTTTAACAGAGTGATTGTGACATGATAATAGCTTCAATAGGAGTTGGGAAAATTAAATAAAAAGGCAGCACTGAGAGAAGACAAAGTCATTACAACAAAAAGTGGCCACCACAATTGGGGATGTAGAGCCTAGAGAAGTGAGTTATTAGATTCTAGATTCTTATGACCAGGAACTTCAAACAGTAGAATCATCTGAGAAGGGGTGATGCCCAGCTACTGTGATTACCTCAGGAGCACAAAGGAGGGTACTTGTGGAACTGGGTATCTGACTCCTAAGAGAAAAGTGCTGCCATCTGATGCTGGTATGTTTTAAATTGTATGATAAGGCAGATTGTAGGAGAACTAGCATGGCTAGAATCAAGTTCAATTGCCAGTGGTGCACTGCATGTCCTGGAATGGTATTGTTGGAAAGGGCGAGCAATGAAAAAGGATATGTCCATTCTTTTCTGCCTTCCAGTCTTGCTCTAGTGTCTCTACTAGTAGAACTTAGGAGAAATGCAACTGGCAAAGGTGAAATGTGGTTTGCTGAGTTGTAACTTAGCATTATAAAGCAAGGTATATTAAGTGCAAAGCTTAACAACTGGCTGTATTTTACCCACTTGGCTCCTTAGCATCCATACAAATCCTTCTATACATATTTGAACTTCCATAAACAACAATAATAACTTTATTACTCCAGCTTAATAAGATCAAAATAATATTCAGGAAGAAGGAATATGTTCTCTCTCTCCTCTGTATGTGTGTGTGTGTCTACAAAGAGAGGATGCTTGGTGTCCCCAAAGTTACAGTATCTCTGGAAAAAGTCATCTTATTTATCACTACATGATGTTAACTACTTCTAAAATTTAATCATGGTACAATTTGAATAATCTGTAACTCCTGTTTAACTTGAAATTAACCAGCAATAACAATTCTTATGTAAAAATAGTATAAGGAAAAGGAAAAATAATAGCGACTACAATTCTAATTTTTGTGAGTGGTCAGAAGCCCGTAGTCGGTATTTATTATGTTCTTCCACTATCCTATATCCTTTCTTTACCTTCAACCCATACCACCTCAAATGATCAATGTTCTTTACTTTGTTGAGTGACCAAAATCTTCATTCCTGGAATGTCTACATTCTCAATAGGCAGCCTTTTTCTTGTTGTTGTTACTGTAGTTTCCCCATTAACTTTTACTATTGGCCATTGAACTTCTAACAGGTATCCAAGAGAAAATAGTCTTTCCCTATTTTCATCAACCATTTAATTTTCTCTTAATGATTATAATCTATCATCTTAGCCAGTAAAGTTCTGTATTCTGTGTATAATACAATACACTTTTTGCTGGAATTTTTTGGGGAAAAATAAGGAAGCACATTGTACATGGGCTGTACTAATTCTGTATCTACATAAATGTTTTTAATTCATTTATTTAAGAGGCAATGACAGCATCCTTATACAAAACAACACCCAGGAATATGGTAATCAGTTTTGTTGGACTTATGATGAACTTGCAACAAAAGCATTTTTGGTCAGAGAAGAGTGACATTTTAGGCAGGAGCTAGCAATCCAGCTGATATTTTTCAAAAAAATATTGGAAAATCCTTTGGAAAATGTCAAAATGGTTTTCATACACTGAAAGCTTTAAGCTAGTAGATATTAAATATGCTAAAGAGCATGATAACAAAGTGTCAAGAAACTGTTTTGAACTCCTCCTACTGACAGTGTCATCAGATTGTGGAGGCAACAGATAGACAAGCTTCATCAGATGCCAGGCCAGAAGAAGGCCATGTGAGGGAAACCTACAAAGTGGCTGGAGGTAGAGCATGAGGTGAAGACCTGGATTTTGAAACAGTGTCAAACTGTGATCTCTGTTTTTATCAAGATAATTTGAAGAAGAGGATAAAAAAGATTGTACAAAAATAAACCATTGATGATTTCTCAAAGACACCTACATGGTGTTTTAAATTTATGAAGAGAGAAGGTTTGCTTATAAAGATGTGAACAAAACTCGCCCCAAAACTCCTAGCAGCCAATGAGAATCAAGTTTTTGGAATTTCATTCTTATGTTACCAATCTTTGAAAGACTTATAACTTTAAGATGTTCCAAATTATAAAGGATGAGGTCTCACTCATATTTGATGTGTCCTCCAACAGAACTATGGATGTCTAAGGAGAAAAGACCAAGCTTGTTAAAATTAGTGGACAAGAGAAAACACATTTCACTGTTGTTCTAGCCTGTTGTGTAGATGGGACAAAGTTACTGCTACCACCTATGATCATTTTTAAAAGAAATATGTTTCTGAAAGAAAAGATTACAAGTGGAGTTATTGTCCATGTGCATGAAAAAGGATGGATGAATGAAGAAGGCATGAAAATCTGGTTTAAAAAAGTCTGGTCACAAGGCCTGGAGGATTACTTTAAAAACCAGCTATTCATGTTTTGATCACCTCAAAGCCTATGTTATACAATGTGCAAAACCAATTGGAGTAGACTTGAAAACCCAGCTTGCTGTGATACCTGGCAGGCTAACCAGCCTACTGCAACCTCTTGATGTGTCAGTAAACAAGCCTTTTATGCTCTTAATGAAGAAAGAATGGATGTCATGGATGCAGTCAGCTGGTAATGATTCAACACCTAGAGGTAGAATAAACAAAGAATACATTACCCAGGCTTGTGATTAGATCATAAGATCATGGGATGGTGTTAAGAAGGAAGTGGTTGTGAAGTTATTTAAAAAATGTGACATCAGCAATGGTATAGATGGAGCTGATGACAATGAAATTTACCAGGATAAGGAAAGTGACTCTTCAAAAGATACCTATAATGTAGAAATTAAAGAAGACAATACTTACATACTATGCTCATGGTTGGGAAGAATCAACATTTTAAAATATCCATACTACCCAAAGCAAAATACAAATTTAATGAAATCCCTATTAAAGCACCGCTGTCATACTTTAAAGATCTGGAAAAAATAGCACTTCATTTTATATGGAATAAGGGAAAACCTCAAATTGTGAAGACATTACTCAGAAATAAGAAAAAAAATCAGGAGGAATCATGCTACCAGACTTCAAACTACTACAAATCAAACAGCATGGTACTGGCACAAAATAGAGAGATAGATGTATGGAAAGACACTTATAATCATTTAATCTTTGATAAGCCTATCAAAAACATAAACTGAAGGAAAGATTCCCTAAATAACAAATGGTGCTGGGTGAATTGGCTGACTACATGAAGCTGGATCCATACCTTTTACCATTAACAAAAATTGACTCTCACTGGATAAAAGATTTAAACTTAAGACATGAATTAAAGATACTTGGAGAGAGTGCAGGGGAAACTCTTGAAGATTTTGGCCTGGGAGAATAGTTTATGAGGAGGACCCCCAAGGCAATTGAAACTACACCAAAAATACATTACTGGGATCTGATCAAACTAAAAAGCCTCTGCACAGCCAAGAACACAGTATGTAAAGTAAACAGACAGCCCTTGGAATAGGAGAAGATAATTGCAGGTTATGTTTCTGAAAAAGGTTTGATAACCAGAATCCACAGAGAACTCAATCTTATTAATAAGAAAAGAATAAGTGATCCCATTTCATTGTGGGCAAGAGATTTGAATAGAAGCTTCTCTGAAGAAGACAAGTGCATGGCCTACAGACACATGAAAAAATGCACATCTTCTTTAATGATCAGAGAAATGCAAAACAAAATCACTTGGAGATATCATCTAACTCTGGTCAGAGTAGCCCGCATAACAAAATCCCAGAACTACAGCTGTTGGCATGGATGTGGAGAAAGGGAACACTTCTGCATTGCTGGTGGGAATGCAAGCTAATACGTTCCTTTTGTAAAGAAGTTTGGAGAACACTTAAGGATCTAAAAGTAGACCTGCCGTTTGATCCTGCAATTCCTCTACTAGGTATATATCCAGAAGACCAAAAATCACTTTATAACAAAGGTATTTGCATCAGTATGTTTATTGCAGCCCAATTCATAATTGCCAACTCAAGGAAGAAGCCCAAGTACCCATTGACCCATGAATGGATTAATACAGGGGTTCTCAACTGTGGGTCATGACTGTATTAAAGGCTCTCAGCATTAGGAAGATTGAGAACCACTGGATTATTAAACTGTGGTATAAGTATACCATGGAATATTATGCAGCCTTAGAAAAGATGGAGACTTTACCTCTTTATGTTTACATGGATGGAGCTGGAACATATTCTTCTATATAGCTCTGAACTATAGCCTGGGATGAAGGAGGGAGGAGGAAGGGGAGGGGAGGTAAGAGGTTGAATAGACGGAGGGTAATTGGTAGGACCACATCTATGGTACATTTTGCACGGGTACATGTTAAATCTATTAAGTGCAGAGTATAAATGTCTTAACACAGTAATTAAGTAAGTGAAGAGGAGGCTATATTAACTAGTTTGATGTAAGCATTCCAAATTGTATATAAAATCACATTGTATCTCATAAATGCATTAATGTATACAGCTATGATTTAATAATAAAAGAAGAAAACAATACTTTTGATATTGAAAGTGACAAAGAGTGGTTGGCCATCTATGCTATATAAATATCATTAATTTGTTAATGGCACACAAAATTTCTGTATCTTGTATCTGAATTTTTTTTGTAATTATTTGTTACATAAGATTTCTTGTACCATAAAATGTTAAAAAAAAGTTTAAAATTCCTTTGTAATATAAAAAAGTATATAAACATAACAAAGAATTTGAATTAAGAAAATTAAAACAAAAATTTTTCTGCTGAAAATTTGGGCCCAAAACCTGGGTGCACATTGCATATTATACAAAGGAGCACATTATACTGGCAAAGTATGTTAATCTTTATCTTTGCCTGTTGGTTCAGTGGCATGAGACACCGAAAATGGGGAAAAGTCTCGACTTTCAATTCAATAAAAGCAATGTTTGGCTCGGTGCCTGTGGCTCAACGGGCTGAGGCGCCAGCCACGTACACCTGAGCTGGCGGGTTCGAATCCAGCCCGGGCCCGCCAAACAACAATGACGGCTGCAACCAAAAAATGGCCGGGCGTTGTGGCGGGTGCCTGTAGTCCCAGCTACTTGGGAGGCGGAGGCAGGAGACTCACTTGAGCCCAGGAGTTGGAGGCTGCTGTGAGCTGTGATGCCACGGCACTCTATCCAGGGTGACAGCTTGAGGCGCGGTCTCAAAAAAAAAAAAGGAAAAGAAAGGTAAGGGCGGCGCCTGTGGCTCATCAAGTAGGGCGCCAGCCCCATATA
>CAUYRH010063115.1:0-60454 GCA_963574655.1 Perodicticus potto | reverse complement strand
GAGAAAATATCATGAATGTTACATTAATCAGGTGGATAAAAATATCTCCGATTGTATGGGAAGCCCGCACACTGTACTCCAAGCTTGAATCATTGTACACAGTTATGACTCAATAAAAAATAATTTAAAAAAAAAAAAAATAGAACCCATGTCTAAGTTTTCTATTCTCTCCATTACCCCACACCCTATGCTACACACAAAAGGTGCCTAAGAGATTTTATTTTGCTACTTCTTTATTCCAAAATAAACAGCCGTGTTTTAAATAAAGTCTTTTTTTTCCATACAGCATCTGGTATTGTGGATGCTAAAGATATTAGTAAAAAAAATTGCTGACCTCTCATAAAAGTTCTACTCTATAGCTACTTATTGTACTAATAAATGTTTCCTCTTCCTCCCACTACTGTCTTTGTTTTTGAGGAACGGTAGATTATTTTCCTGTTCTATAGAAAGTAAGATTATACTCTGATAAAAGTTTTCTTGTTTATAGACCTTTCTTACCATTATTCTTATGCATATAAGCTCAGATCCAAGCAGATCTGTGTTTTTGAAGTTCAAAGAGAAAAGAATCGGCAGGCTCAATTGTATATAACAGAAGACATAGTAGTATTCTTCTTTCTTTTTATTGAAAAGGAATATTTCTATTCTAGCGCAAACAATGTATATTTTACATCATAAAGCAAGATATAATTTACATATTAGACTTCTTATGAGATCTTTATACCCTAAATGTCATTCCCTTTTTTATTAAGTCACCTCTTCTGCTTTAATTTAACCTGCCAAGTACCCTACAAGTCAGCATCTTGTTTAGGGAGAGAATGAGGACACAGATAGTTCACAAGCATTCATCTGTACCTGGGTATGATGATGGTGAGGAACAGGGATATGTCTTGAAGTTTGTGGCCCTGAGGCCCTCTGCTGACATCTGGCTTAAGAGCCATTCTACTCCTTCAAATCACATATCAAATTTCTATATATATTTTTTAAAGTCAATAATAAATGAACAAAACTGAGTGCCTATACTACATGTATACTTCTTGATCAAGTGCTTAGATAATAGATACTTATAGTGTTGGTTCACCAGCAATGATTGTTTCCTTGGCTGACCAGCAGAGGTTACTCAGTGAGATTCCCAGGCATCACTTGGCCAGGCAATTGGATTAAATCACCCAGATTCATCTACCATTTGGTTTATGAGTTCAGGCTTTTCAGTTCACCACTGGAAATGGAAATCTGCGTGAAAATTTCAAATAGATTTGTTTTACCTATTTCTCTTTCTCTCTGCTCACTCTTCTAAGAGTTCCCCCTTCTTGATAAAATCTTTTTTTATATGATTTATGTCCCCTGCCTATAACTCAAATCCTTTTTTTGGCCATTCTCCCCAAACTCCAAACTCAAACCTCTAATGTTCACCAATTTCTTGGATTGCACTCACTTCACAAATTGAAGAATGTTTCAGTCTGTTAGGATATACTGTTCCCTCAGAACTTGATAATCCACAGCAACTAGTGGGACAAAAGAATGCACAGAGGGACTCTTTAGGAAGCAAGAAATGTATGATGTTTGGCCAGCCTACATGAACCATTCACTAAGAAATGTTTTAATAGTGGGTTAAAAGAAAAGGGGATCAGTTGGTGTAAGCAAAATGCATAAGATGGACTTCCTTCCTATTAATGAAAGAACTAATATTTGAAATACATTTTCAAACTAGTGGCTGTTAGACTGAAATAATATCACCATTAGCTCAATCTGATAAGCCAAGGGAAATACAAGTGTGTATTAAAAGTGCAGCTTAAACCCAAAATTTGCCTGTCACTCACAGTACAAAATTGGCATATTTGGCCAAATTCAATCTAAACCTTATCAATCATTCATCACTAAAAGTTATGAGAACCAAGCTGGTCAGGTTGAGAACATAAGTTAAAAATATGTCTGTTCTGTGTTTCTTAAATTATTCTTTGGTCAAATGATGTGATTTTTGAGAGATCTGAAAATATAAACCTATATCTTATTTCCAAATATAAGGTTATAAGTATGTACAGCAAGGTAGCATTTCCTTACTGGAAAACACGGCTTCCAGGTACCATATCATTCCATTAACATTGTCCACTTGAAAAGTCCCTTTTCCTCCCATGGCTAAAAAGTGCTGGACATACCGAGAATATAAGAAAGAATAAAGAAGCAAATGAATAGAGCCTCACAACACCCCTGTGAGGTAGGTAAGTATTGTTAATCCCATTTTGCGAATGGGTAAACTGAGGCACAGCATGGTAACATGGTTCGGTCAAGTCCACCTGGCAAGGTACAAAAGCATGGCTAGGAACAGAGAGAAGGAAACAAAGCAAGATCAGTCCTGGCTCCCAGCCCTAAGCACTAAATTTATTTCAAAATGTTAAAATATAAAACTAGCCCACAATTACCTTTTAAATTTAGGAACTTGGACAAATCTTTAAGTACTACACTTAAACATATGTCTTTCAGACTCCTGTTGAGCGGAGAGAGAACACATGATTGAATGGTCTCCCGTCTTCTAAGTGAAATCCCTGTGGGGGTTCAGCTATCTCAGCATCCCACCAAACCTCAGGCACCAAACTCACTTTTAGAGCTTCAAATAGTTTCTAATTCATGTAAAGCCCGGATGTGAAAATTAGACTTTTCTCAAGCAACTGCTCCAATAATTTCTCTGTGGCTTTAACGAGAATTTCACAAAGAAAAAGAAAACGCAAGATCCCTAATTGATAAGTCCCATCACTAGAGATAAGAACAGGGGCAATGGTGTGAAATTTGCTTTTTGTAGTGTTTGAAATTGCAAACTCAAGCTTGCAGTATTTTATATATATATAATATATATAAATATATAAAGTATACATATATGTGTGCATCTGACTATCCTCAGGCACCAAAGGTTTGTGAATGCATCTTCTACAGCTCAGTCTTTGTGTTTCTAGAGAAATGTCATTCCCCTTTCACAGGTGGAAAATATTTCTTCTATCCTGTGGCAGCAAATAATTTGAAGAGAACAAATATCATTTAATTTAAGGTGGCTGATGGGGTGGGGTGAGGGGGTGATGGCACTGGTGATACTATAATCTGTAGCTTAGAGATTTAATCTAGAGCTTCAATCTAGAGTTTAGAGCTTAGAATTAGCCAGACACAGGCCAGTGACCAGACGTTGTACATATTCTTTTTTTCTGGTAGCTGATGGAAGAGCCTTACCATGACCATCAGAGAGGGAATAATGAGAAAGGGAATCATGTCTGGCTGGCACAGATTCTTCAGAAAGACTTTGGCTTTTCAAAAGCTCTTAGAGTTTCTAGAGAAAGAACTGGGATGGGGACAGGTTAAGGCACGGAGGTTCAAACAGGTCAAGGAGGAGACTAGGGAAAATAATTCTGGATATATATATATATAGTTTCTTTGGCTGCTGTAGTTTTTTTAAAACCTCATACAATCATGGGGCTGGGTGGGCTGAACCTAGCTGAAGAAGCTTGGAGTATATTAAGCAAAGCATGAATAGAAAGAAAAACAAAATAAACACACACAGAAACAAGTGGTGGTGGTATCCCAGAGGGAGGAGGAACATTTGTTAACTAATTTTCATATTGCTCCTCTCCTGCTTTTCTCTGCCATGGTCCCAATATTTTAGTTCTGGCTTTTGTTTTTGTTTGCTTTTTGCCTTTTTTTTTTTTCCCCCAGCAGATGAAGAAATGACAGAGCAGGATAGGTGTCTTATGGTTTTTGATTTCTTCTTAGGCCTGTTTAATAATTGTTTTTCCTCAGTTGACTGTTGGCACCTGGTTCCTCTGTAAACTATACTCCTTGGCTTTCAGTCTCAGGTTGGCAATGCTGTTGGCCATGCTGATGCCCTGTGCAGGGCTATTGTTGGCACATGTGGCAGAGTAAGTGGCCATGGCGCTGTAGGGACAAAGGAGAGAGCAGGAAGAATAACAGGCATTAGTTTCACAAAGCCGCAAGTCCATGCCCCAGATGGAGGTACTCCCGGGATGGGGGCTGACGAGGGCAGGTGGACTGGACCAGATGATGTCTAGGGTCCTTCACCGCCCCAGCTTTCCATTAGTCTAAGGCCCTTGGAAAAAAGTAGCCGTGTTTTGAAGGGCAGGGGAAAGTGGCATGGAGTGAGGCAAGGGCAGGGAGGGGTATTGGCTGTGCTGGATACAGTGAGTAATGATTTATTTCTGGGGTGAAAGAAGAAAGTAGCTCGAGTTGAATAGCAGGTGTTTCATCAGCTGACTAATTAAAACAGTATTTAATCTCTCTTCCTACCTTCCTCCACAGCCTAGGGCAGTGGCGAGGAAGAGGAGCAGGTGTTTGAAAAGAAACTAAAGGGAATTTTGCTTCTTCATTCTGGGTAGCTGACCTTAATGCTAACACATTTTAGATAATCAATAAATGCCATTATAAATAAAGTGCTTTGGAGAACCAAACAACGGAAGATAACTTCTATGCCAGTCTTTTGATTTACTGGTTGTTAGCACCAAGCATTGTCAAATTAAGAGGTTCCCAACCTTATTAGCCTTGATTTTATAACCTTTCCTCTAAAGCCCTCACAAAAGTAGCTCACCCTGCCTTTTGGGTCAGTTATTTTGGAAATGTTTAAATCTTCTAGATAAACTATTAAAAATCTCCATTTCCAGCACTAGCGAGTGACCTCAGAGGTCACTGTTTCTGACTGTCCTTATTACTGAGACAGAATAGATGTTTTTCATTGTCAGAGATTCCAATTAAGACCCAGAAACACTGCTGGGCAGAAATTTGTCATTGGTAGGTTTCTCTTAATTGTACTCATGAAACTTTTTTAAAGAAAAAAGAAGTGATTTGGTAGACTTAGATGAAAATTACATTTTATATGAAGCTGTTAGATGGGTACTCATTTTAATTAAATGTAAATGTTTCTAGTTGTTTTTAAGATTATCAAAATCCCTTTTAACTGAGCGTTGGAACGGGTAGACTTATAAATGGAATGACATGTGCTTTTTCCCCTGATGCTCGTAGCCTGCATTCCATTTGAATTTTGTCAGCCACACAGGAGCTGGTGGTTCTGGGGATCAAGTGACAAGATCAGAAAGAGAGAAAATAAAAGCCGCCGCACATGTGGAGAACACATCATTGACACTTATTTGGGGCACCACGTAGCTAAGATTCACTATAACCTATTTTAGCTCAGTTACTAGCAGTCAACTCAAGAAAATTAAGTGAAAGAGACAAAAGTAGATCACTAGGTCTTTCCAGAAATACACTTTTAATTTAAAATTCTTATAGCACTAGTTGATGTGTATGGGTGAGTGTGAGTGTGTGTGCATGTGTGTGTGAGAGTCAGCACAAGGAGAAAGACTCAGAGGGATTACAAAATAATCCTACTTTCTTCGATTTCATTTTGCCCTGCTTCACTCTCATTCATCATTTCTGGGTAGATGACCTTAACCCCCCAGACAAGGTTAGGTTCTTTCACGGCACCCCATACTTTTAGCACTCAATTCGATTTTAACCAAGAATTTGTCTGGTATCTATCACTGTCCTCAACTCTAAGCCCCATAGATGAGATACCACATTTACCTTCATCACAGCTATACCCTCAGGTAGAGCAGACGCCATAACTAGTACACGTCCAGTGTTCCATGAGTAGACAAAAAAACTGAGAAATATCTCGAGGAAGATGAAAGTGACTCCTGCTTAGTGTTGTTGACCTCCATCATCCTGCTGTAATAATCTCTTAAAACAATCTTATCAATATGCTTTTATTCTTAGGAACTAGTTATTATTGTGAATTTTGCTATTTTTTTCTTTTTGAGAAAGAGTCTCAAGCTGTCACACCGGGGAGAGTGCCATGGCATCACAGCTCGCAGCAACCTCAAACTCTTAGGCTTAAGTGATTCTCTTGCCTCAGCCTCCCAAGTAGCTGAGACCACAGGCGCCTACCACAGCACCCAGGTATTTTTGTTGTTGTTGCAGTTGTCATTGTTGTTTAACAGGCCCAGGCCGGGTTCGAACCGCCAGCCTTGGTGTATGTAGCCGGTGCCTTTACCTACTGAGCTATAGGTGCCACCCTGCATTTTGCTATCTTAATGGAAAGAAGAAAATCAAAGGGCATGACAAAAGTAGGAAGTGATGATTGCATTCTTTTTTTTTTTTTTTTACACTGTTTAAGTCTATGTAACGGCTCATCACAAGGAAGGGAGAACACCAGAATAGGTTAGACTTTCTTGCTATAGCAAGCTCAAATTGTGTCAGACAGTTTTGATCATCTGCCACAGAGTGTTGCTTGCAGTGCATTCTTGTATCCATCAAAAAAGATCTTTTCACACTAAAAAAATGAACAAAT
The DNA here is from genome assembly GCA_963574655.1 of Perodicticus potto. NCBI lineage: Eukaryota > Metazoa > Chordata > Mammalia > Primates > Lorisidae > Perodicticus > Perodicticus potto. Next base: position 54,117 of record CAUYRH010063115.1, on the reverse strand, counting down.
ATTCAGTTTATACTTACACAACAGATTGTGCAGTTGAAACTTATAGATTATCATTTCTACTACTGCGTACCAAGGGACAGAGGCAGAGGAGTCCCCAGGTAAGGTAGGTTTAAATTAGATGTGAGATAAATGACCAGAACTCATTAAAATGGGACACGTTTTTTCTCTCTTTTGGTTGTTGTTGGTTTAGAATGTACCAAAAAATGCCATCTTTTTACAAAACCCATATCCATATCATAATTTAGTTACTATATGAATTACATGTTTCCATTCAGGCCTTTACTAAAAATGTTTGCAAACCCATAAAAACCTATACACAAGAAATTTCTAGGACATGCAAATCCAACAGAGACTGTCGGATTTGGGAAATATACCTGAATCATAGATTATTTCTAGATCTACCCAATCGAACTTTCTCAATCAGATGAGAGAATTAAGTCCTAATGATGATACATGAGTTACATATATTACCATTTTAAACACACAGGAGAGAAGCTGAAATTAGAAATTATCTGTATATTTAAGTCCTGAGAATAAAATTGAACAGCTTCTGAAAACAGATGGGTAAAACTTCATTAGAGAACATAAAGAAAAAGTCTCTTGTAAGTTGTTATGAATTAGTATTCTTTTAAGTACTTGGCCTTGTTTTCTGAGGGACATGTTTAATGTCCTTTGAGATTCTGGACAAGTAAAGTTCCTATTGAATAGAAATTTGCCATTTATTGATAAGCAAAGATGTGTTCCATTTCCTTAGCAGACAAAAGGAAACAGAACTTTAGGGGGATTATTTTAGTTTACTGAATATGCTGTTACTGCTTTCCAGAAATGTCTGCTAGAGTAGCAATTATAGATTCGTATGACCATTTTTGCTATAGTCACTTGAGTCTACTAACTTTATCATCTGATATTCTAGTCTGGAGACTTAGCATGGTAACTATGTCCTCTTGGAAACAGTGAGTTTTTCTCACTAATGCAGGCCAGATGGTCATATCCCAAATGAGTGTTGATCCACTTCCTAACAACATAAAAACAAATTAATGGGAATCAGGATCACACATGGCACTGAAGATTGGATATTCACTGAGACATTTTTCACTTAAATGGCAGACTGAATTTTCATACCAGAGAAGAGTGCTCCTTCTCTGCCTCTGATATGGCAATGCTGTTATAAGAACACTATTGTACTATTAAATCTGCAAAAATGTCTCATAGGTATCCTGCAAGTCTATGGGGATTGAGAGTAAAAAAGCAGTTGATTTTACTGAGTGAAATTTACAGTTCTGTAGGAACTTGACAGGTGATAACATTCTTTCTTGATAAATGTTTAGGAAAGTTATAAACTTTCTAAAATCATCCTAATTTATTCCAGCATCCCATAGCCATAAGAAGTAGGCTAACAGAACAAAAGCCGTCTTAACTCACAGACTCTTAACAAATGTTCAGAATATAGACAAATAGGAATTCCAGCGATATCTTGTGCCTGTATGAAAAAATTACAAGTCTGTTTTCCCCTCTGTCTTTGGACATGGGTCTAATTTCTCAACTTGAGCTAAAAGTACCATACAGACAAAAGTTAGCTGTCCTTTGACTTAAGAGAGACAAGCAAAACTTGTCACAGTCTAGGAAAAACAGAATTAATGGGTGGGTACTTTAAGAGTAACTTTTAAATGTCATTAGAAGGTGTAGAGGGCCAGTGACAATAGACACCAGAGAGACTTGAGCGGCTGTCAGTCTGTTCATGACCACCTGCTGCTCATGTCATGGAAACTTCTAAACCCCTGCTTTAGGAAAAGAAAGAGAACGCTGATATGTTTTCTCACAAGCCCACTATCAATGAAGGTAATTAGCTGTTTTCAACCTGTTTATAGAGCCATTCCAAACGTGTAAAATGACCAGTCTTCCTAAATAGGATTAAGCTTCCTGGGATAAATAGGTGAGATTAAAATGAATTGATCTGTACAGATTAAGCACATGGTAATAATCAAGAGCCTGCTCAACAACAGAAGATCCTACCTGTCCATCTGACCCCTTCTGAGTAAAAACTATTTATTCTTACAGGCAGGGTGCTGTGCTGAGATGAGTCTTAGGCTTGAAGTTATAGGGTTTGACTAAAGCACCATTTGTATTTGGCTTTGATCAAGTTCTTTTTGACAGTGACCAAGAAGCAACATGGCTAAATAAAGTGCATTGAGAAATTCGAGAGTTAAAAAAAAGAAATGCTTGAATCCCATCTGTTGATTCAGCAACGTCAACACTGGGATTTACACAGAGCTGACACATTTAAGTCAGTCTGAAATTATTCCTTCTCCTTGTATGGAAATTTCTAGTAGATGCAGTTCAGCCATAGATAGATAGCAGAATTCTAGCCACCAGCAGGCTTAGAACATTGTTTTCACTGGGGACAGATAATTTTAATCATTTCAACCTACCCCAAAAGGTTTTCATGAGAAAAAATATATTAAAATGTCTGCTGAACATTGAAGAAGTACAGAAAATAATATTCATACTATGATTTTAATGTTAGCAAATTTATTGGCATTTGTCCCTTGGTTTTCTAATCACCCATAGCCTATGTCCTACAAATGACTTAACAATTGAGGATAGGGTGGGAAAAAAAACCAATACCAGACTTAATTTTTAACTCTTACTTTGTTTTCTATTTGGCCCCTTGGGGCAAATGATGGCAAGCTATTTTAAATTTCACCCAAAGGCAACTCTGTCAGCCAGAGAAGTCTGTGAGCCTTCCTGAGATCATGATCTTTCACCAGTTTAGGAATTTTTTCTCAAAGGCTTTCAAGATTGTGTAATGCCCAGAAGTTGGGGACCGTTTCTTCGGTTAGTTCTTTTGTCAATGCAAAAACAGAGGTCTACTTGTTTCTTCTAAGAAAATTGAATTCCAGTTTCTTTTAGGAAAATTTATTTTCAAGAAGAGTTCCCATAAATCCTTTTGGAAGTGCTCTTTTGTAATTTAAATAACGATTTCTTAACTTCTGCTTTTGAAATTCAGAAGTTGATTTTTTTTCACATCTATTTAGGCTCTTAATACTAGGGACACTCAATTTGCAGTACACCCTCAGGGATCCTTCTGCTATTTTTAACTTTTCTTTCTAGGAAGGTTTTAATGTGTAAAGCCTCTTGCACCTTTCTATTGCAGCAAGATTTTCGTATATTTCTTTTTTATATGGGCACTTTGCTTACCTAGAGGTTCTAAACACCCCTGGGAGATAAGCCAGAAGGAAACTATGGCTAATTAATTAACATAGTTTTTCCAACCCCTACCCCCTTACCCTGCAGCCTCTGAAGCCTCACTACTGGGAGTGTATACCAAGGGTGGAAAGCATCAGTATCACCCGGGAGCAAGTTAGAGATGCGAACTCTCAGGCGCACCCTAGACTTAGTGAATCAGAGCCTACGTGGGCAACACCATCCCAGCTGATTCCTGTGGGACAAGCCCTGCTCTAGACTAGTACGCACCACCCTTCATTGTGTGGACTTGTGTTCTCACAGCCCTGCTTTCCAATAGCATTTCCCACTCGGTGGCCTTAACTGCTTACATTTCCAGGACTACAGCCCCCACTTTCTTCAACACACTTATTTCCCACTTACAACCTTATACCCCCATCACCACCCTCTTCCCCCTCTGACAAGTTACCTTTTTCAGTGTCTTCCGTTAGAATCCGTTATGAAGCCCCTCGTGTAAACAACATCTTGGGAGGGACGAGGATCTATTTTTGAAAGTGTGAAAGGGAGAAATGAGCCAAATGTGTTCAGCAGACGTCAGTCAGCACCATGACCATGATAAAATGAGGGGGGAGGAGGCGGAGGAGAAGGTTGGGGGAGGGAAACTGAAGCTTCTCTTTCACTAGCTTTCTCGTAAGCTCAGCCCTCCCTCTGGAAGGGGCAGTCCAGGCCAATACTGCAGAGCCAGGCCACTCACCATCTGCCTCTCATAGGAAAGTGTGTTTCTGCAGAAAGATTTTCAAATAAAAAGTCCGGGACTTGGTTGATCACTGCTCCCCAAGAGGCAAAGCACTGCATAGAGCAGGGAGTCTGAATGATTCTGGTGCTAGTGTGCGCTTTCATTCTCATGATTTGCCTAAGAAAAATAGTTCTGCAGTAAGCAATTGGTGTCTGTCCCAAACATAAGATTCTTTCCATCTTCTGTAAAGAAGGTGCCTACCAGGACAGCAGTGTCCATGTTAGAGGGTGCTTCGTCCCCTGGTGACTCAGTTGCCTAACTAGCATCACCAGCACTCAGGTGCTCAAGGGAGTGAGTGAGGTCATGACATGCTATAATTACAGTGCACTGTATATCCTGGTTGGCCAGGGACAATCTTAGTGTACACCTATTGTCCTGCTATCATTATTAATAGCACTCTCCTTTAAATCTCAAGAAAGTCTCAGTTTGAAGGATAAAATATATAGCCACCACTCTGGGTATAAAAGACATCCAGAAAAATAATGTGCTGGCTATTTCCCAACTCCTAATTCAGAGCATATGCAAATAACTGCTGTTGCACCTTGGTTTCCTCCTTTCTTCACCCAGGGAGAGCTGTAGAAGTCAGTCAACTATCCTCTCTGGAAAAACTGCTCACTGTCCTTGGGTGATATGATCAAGCCACGTCTTTTGGCCCTTTGGACTGCCCACACACCCTGGAATGTGGACCTCAGCTGCAGACACATGTCACTGATCTGAGACAGACCTTGAATCAAAAAGGGCTGTTTAGTTTTCCAATCTTATACTTTTTGCTGCTTTCCACACAATGCACAGTTTAATTGGAATGAAAATGTCATGTGGCTTAGTATGTTGGCTGAAAACAGAAATCACAGCACTAGTTCTAATTTTGCTTGCTGAAGAGTTAAACTTGGGCAAATGTTCAGTGTTTTGAAACCACAGCCAGGACAGAGCTATCACACAGGACTGTTTCAGCAATTAACGAAGAGAAATGCCTTTTAATGAACGTCACACTGAGACAACTAACTCGACAGAACAGTACCAACGGGAGCAGCGAGGTAATTTTCCATAATACAAAATGTCTATAATTTCCTCTGCTTTGTGTCATTTGTTTTTCCTTCATATTTCCTTTACAATAGTTATATTTCCTGTCAAGCTTCAAAGCGTGTAATCGTAACATGTTTGGGTTCTAAACATAGAAGAAAAATCTCCAAGAAACAAAATAGCCACTTTTAGAAATTAACCAAAATATAAACACTTCAGTCAACAGTGGGTCACAAAAAAAAACATTATCATTGATTAAATTACTGCTTTAAACCATCACTTTTCTACTTATATCTGGAAATAAATTTATTCTTCATACGAAATATGAACACTCAGAATTCTATGGAATTGTTTTAATTAATTAATTTGTACAAAGTATATATCTAAGAGAGAAATGATATAAAAGCAAACCATTAAAAAAGTACTAGGTTATATGATTTTAAGGGAAAAGAGCAGAATACAAAATAATATATACACTAAGGCTACACCTATGTAAAATATTGAACTCTAATCAACAAAAACGAACCAACTAGTTATGTCAAGACAACAGAAATATGGGTGTTTTTGAAAATGTATCTAGTATTTCTACACAACCTTTCAATTAAAATAGAATATTTCCCAAAAAAGCATACATAAATTGCCACAGTCATAATTTCAGCTAGATGCCCATCTACAAAATACAGTTGATTTAGACACTGAGGCTTGAACCTCCGCTGAGGTTCAGATAGTATAAACCCATGTTAGTTCAGGAAGGATTCCATCTCCACTCATGCAGTGTGTTTTACTGAGCCTTCTCATTGTTAAGGACCACATGGAAGCCATCTGGATGGTTTATAGCTGGTCTGAAAAGTTCTTAAGGAGGAACCAGGCAACAAAAGGAATAATACTCTCTGGTTGGGACCAGATACAAACCAGAGATCTTGAACATCAAGCTTTGTTTGACCTACACCCACTTCCCAAGCCATTTTGTGGGTCTATGCACTACCAATGTTTGTGAAAGAAACAAAGCAGCTTTCCATTTATTTAAAATATTAAACAATATGTGACATCAAACTGGTCTTCAAAAATGTATTTTTAGGGCGGCGCCTGTGGCTCATTGAGTAGGGCACTGGCCCCATATACTGAAGGTGGCGGGTTCAAACCCCGCCTCGGCCGAACTGCAAAACAGAAAAATAGCCGGGCGTTGTGGCAGGCGCCTGTAGTCCCAGCTACTCGGGAGGCTGAGGCAAGAGAATCGCCTAAGCCCCCAGGAGTTGGAGGTTGCTGTGAGCTGTGTGATGCCAAGGCACTCTACAGAAGGCAATAAAGTGAGACTCTGTCCCTACAAAAAAAAATGTATTTTTAGTAAATCTTATGGGATTGAAGTCTAAATTTTAAAGAGGACACACAGATACAACTAATCTTTCAAAATCAGCAAAACGTCCCATGTCTGAATGCAACAGAGCCCAGAATAGGACCTTCCTGGACTTGAGGTCTCTAAGCACTAAGACCCAAGTAATTCAGGTTAATTTTACAACTGGATATAAAAGTATTTTCCAAATGCATTTATGGCATTTCTCTTAAGGAACCGATTTGGAACAGAAAGAACATTTAGGTGAGGCTTTTTGATCCAATTAGCATGATCAAAACCTTTGAAAAACATTTGCATTTCACAATTGTGCATTTCATGTCAGGAGTTCAACTTCCACTGGGATATGTAAAACATCTACTTAAACAAATAATTAACCTTAACAACAAAAAGGTAAACAAAAGCATAGCAAATGAACGTGTGAATACTTCTTCCTCCACTGAAATCAACCAGAGAGAACATACAGTCTTGACCCAGTTTCTCTGAATACTCAGGTTTCGTTTCAAGAAAAAGCACTCTAGACTAATCCAATGTGTTAGGCACTTGTCTCAGCTTCCCTTTGGCATAAAACCTGAGTTTTCTGAACAGTATAATAAGTGGAGGTTAAAAACCTCTCTAGGAAATTAAAATAGTACTCTGTTATTTGTTTCTTCAAAAATTTTCACCTTTTTAATATAAAAGTCTAGTGTAAATTGTACATTCTTCTTTTATTTAAAAGACACACACACACCCACACACACTAAACCTTCAGACAGGTAGACAAGAATTAGCAATAGAATAGGAAGGCACTTGGGCTCCTAAGACATCACCACCTACTAACAAAGAACTGTGGCCAGAATGAACTTGGGTTTTCTTTCCTTCTCTCTCAGTTGGCTTTCTCCCTTCCTTTCTTCCTTCCTTCCTTCCTTCCTTCCTTCCTTCCTTCCTTCCTTCCTTCCTTCCTTCCTTCCTTCCTTCTTTCCTTCCTTCCTTCCTTCCTTTTTTCCTTTCTTCCTTCCTTTAAAAGTTGAAATCAGTTCTACTTTGAAGTTTACCTTTAGTCCTATGCTTGAAACCTTACAAGTAAAGTCCCTACTTGAGTATAATAAACAGATTTATCTTAAATTTGGAAATGGGGTAAAGTTTTGCTCCAGGTGTGATTGCCAGAGAGACACTGGGCACAGCTTAATGATCTTTTCTTTTAGATTCTTCCCCATCTTTGAAACCTTTGCAAAAGTTCCTGAGTCCAAGAGGAGATTGCGGCTGGCCTGCCCCTCTCTCTTCTGCCCCAAACCCTGCTCCTGGGGCAACTAGTAAGCTCCTGTGAAAATGTGGGGATGTCAGCAAGTTGAATGTCTCTGAAGAGGTTAACCCAGTAAGAAATGTCAGCCAGCCGCACAAGCAGCTTTAAAGGTGACCGGCCGCTGAGAAAATGTGGAAGTGGAGCAAGAGAGAGTAGGCCAGTCATTCACCTGTATGGAGAGGCTGTCCCCCAGGAGAGATAATCGGTGGGTCTTGGAGCGGGACGAGGGACGATAGGCTGCTCCACAGCAGTCACATCTCCTGAGTAGGACTTGAGGAGGGAAGCGTTTTTATTGGCCAGCATGGCTCTCTCATTCCTGCGGAACTTGGCTCTGCGGTTCTGAAACCACACCTGGAAGATTGTTAGGAGGAGACAAGGGCATGAGGAAGGAGAGGAAAAACAAGGAAAACATGAACACAATTCTGGTTAGTTTATATATATATATATGTATATATATTTTTTATTATTAAATCATAGCTGTGTACAATAGTGCAATCGAGGGGTACAATGTGCTGGTTTCATATACAATCTGAAATATTTTCATCAAACTGTTTAACATAGCTTCATGGCATTTTCTTAGTTATTGTGTGAAGATACTTGTATTCTGCATTTAGTAAGTTTCTGTACCCTTCTAAGATGTATATATGTATATTTTTTATTTCAGATTAATATGAGGGTACAAATGCTTAGATTATCTTGTTTTCTTTTCTAAAGTAAAGTTCAAGTTGTAGTTGAGCCCTTCACCCAGAGGGTGTGCTGAACACCCGAGATTGTGCACATTACGTGAGATCCTGCCAATCACCCTACCTCTTCCCCTGTCCCTCTCCTTCCTCTCCTCTCCCCCTCACTACAATACTTGTGTTTTTCTTTCATATGGACATGTAGTTGTTTATATACTGTTCTCAGGAAACTTCTCTGAAGATGACAGACAAATATCTAACAAACACATGAAAAAAGGCTCAACATCTCTAATCATCAGAGAAATGGAAATCTGGTTGGTTTTACTATAGAATGCCTTCCCAAGAAAAGATATAGGATAGGCATTGAATTCTTTTTGTTGCAGTTTGGCCGGGGCCGGATTCAAACCCGCCACCCTCAGTATATGGGGCTGGCGCCATACCCACTGAGCAACAGGCACCACCCAAGTATGGAATTCTTTTTAGATCAATAAAAATAAGCCATAATCCTTCCCAGGTGGGCCATATCTTAAGGGTTAAGACTATTATAAGAGGACCAGGAAGTTACTCCAGTACCTAAGCCTCCAGAGATAGCATCTGTGACTAATCCCTGGGACAGCAAAATGTGGGCTATAATCCCTGTTATACTTGTAATCAAAAAAAGAAAAAAATTTCATTAGACTTCTGCCACAGATACAAAGACTTTTCTAAAACTTTTTAAAAATTCTTCAAAATGTGAAATACTCATTAGATATTTAAAGAAAATCCCCCATCTCCCCAGAAGTAGATGCTCTCATAAAGGTTTAAGAAGAAAATGATTTCTTTGGATGGTACAAGCAACACCATCGGGGGAGCCAGAAAATAACAGAGAAGAAAAGCAACCACTGCAAAGAGTGTGCTCCTAAAACCGCTGCCTCTGTGATGGCCCAATCCTGCGGAGATTCTAAAGATTGAGACTAAGGTAGGAGGAACACTTCCAAGTTATCCCTCCGGAGGGGCACAGGAGCTGGTATTTGTACACTGTCTCCTGTCAGTCATCAGTTATGGATGTTCCAGCACACCTGGAACACTGAACAATGACAAGGCAGTCTCTTGGAGTTCTAAAAAGAAAGTTCTGGATGAAAAAGACAGATCCTAAAAATTGAAAGTTGACCTGACTATATTTAATTGCAGGGCTCCAGGGGATGAGGGTAGCACTGACAGCTTCTGCTACAGCTAATTATAAACCTATCATGTATTGAGTGCAACCAGAGCTAGGAACTTATACAGAGTCATAACCTATGTCAACTTTAGTCATCATGACAATTCCACATGTTAGGTTTTATTATTTCTCCTTTACAGTTGCGGAAACAGGTTCGATGAGTTTAAATACCATCATGCACCACATAAGAACATTTCAGTTGACAATGTAGCTCACATACAATGGTGGTGCTGTGAGATTATAATGCTATATTTTTAACTGGACCTTTTCTACGTTTAGGTATGTTTAGATACACAGATATTTATCATAGCTTTACTATTGCCTACAGGATTCAGTATAGTAACATGCCATATGGATTTATAGACTAGAGCTATATACCATAGCATCTAGGTGAGGAGTAAGCTAGACCATCTACTCTGGGTATGTGCACTCTTTGACATTCACACATTGAAACCATGATGCATTTCTCAGAACAGATCCCCACTGTTAAGCAATGCATCACTGCAGTCTGTTGAAGTTCACACAAATAATAAATGGCTGAGTTTCTGAACTCAAGAACACACAACTTATGATCATACAACTCTTCTAGACTTCAGGGAATTTTATTCATTAATTTACTCAGTCAAGAAATCTTTATAAAGTGCCTGTTGTAGTCTAAGCCCTAAATGCTGGGAAGAAAAGCATGCGAAAATTTATTGTCTAGTTTTAAGAAGCTCACAATCTCTAAAATGAAGACATAAATTTGAAAAACTGCAAAGCAAATATTTTAGGTGCAATTATAGAATCATATAACAAGGTATGGAAGAAGGAAATTCTATGGTATGGCGTGAGCTGTTGTTACAACGGCAACATTCACATGAAACACCATGTGATCAGTACCCCACAGAGTTGTGCACCATGAAGGGTGTGGCTGGAAATCAACAAAGGTGGATTCTGGAAATCTCTTCCCTGGCTTCCCAGACTCCAGGCTCTTCCACTTCTAAGTGCCCTTCACATAGTGCCCTAAGGGGTTTGTCCATCAATTCCACCACATCTTGCCTCACTCTGATCTCATACATCAGCCCTCTATCATTCCAACTCTTCCCCTAGGCCCAAGGCTATCTGTAGACTCTCAAAAGTGCTAGGCTATTTCTCACCTACATATATTCGCACTAGGTGCTCTCCCTGACCATATCATTCATTCACTCTTTGTTCTTGTGTCAAAGCCAATATATTTTTTCCCAAGATTAAACTTTGATATTGAACATGACTTAAAAGTTGAACATAGTTTGATAAAAACACTGGTTATACTACTTTAAAGATTTATCCTTGGATAATTATTTAATTTATCTGCTCCTTTGTCCTACTGAAGATAATAACGCCTACTTACAGGATAGCTATGAGTCTTGATCCAGAATAGATGCTTAATAGATGTGTATTCTCTCTCTTTTCCCCTGGGCAGATCATTTCATTCTTTCCTTTGGTCTACCATGAATTCCTTTAATGTAGGACTTTATGATATTGTAACTGTACAGTTTGTACACCTGTCTTCTCTGGCCCAGTCCAAACATTTTTAAGGATAGTCATTGCCTTATTCATCCTCAGAAAACCAAAAATAGGTCCAAGCACACATGGTGCTTGATAAATTTTTGAGGAAATAAAGGAGGAGAAAAAGAAGGAGGAACGAGCAAATTTTGCAAAGATCAATCAAACACGGCCTCTATCCAAGACGACTCCTCAGTCTGGGGTGTGTTGCGGGGGGAGTTGACCCACATGAAATGCAATACAATACATGTCCTCTTGTGATAAATGCCAAACATATAAAGAAGCCAGAGTCAGAAGGGATTGGTTTAGACTGGGAAAGGGAAGGGCTTCCTGGAGAAAGAGTAATGTCATGGAGAGAGAATCTTATCCTACTCAAACAGGAAATGTTCACAGCTCCGAAAGTCGTTAGAATATAGTAAGGTGGGAAAGGAGGAAAAAAAAAGTTTCAACATGTAAGAAATTTTCCTGTTGCAATGGGGGCAAGATAGTCCCCAAATTGTTCTTTCTCCTTTCTTTTTTTTTAATTTCCATCATTGCCCTATTCAGATTTCCTTCTCTGAAATTCGGATGATCACCATAGCAAAAATGGTATTTTAGGTAACTGTGCTATTACAATTGTTCATTATACTGTGTCATAAAGATATAGGGTAAATAGAAGAAAAGAGGGGATTTCAAAGCATGGTTAGAAAGCTATGGTGAGTAGCATGGGTGAAGAGGGTGTGACTTACTTCATAGTTCTGAACTGGATAATGGTATAGAGAGAGCAAAACTGAGATTTGTCCCCATGGGTCACTCTCACTCGAGTCCCGAGGTATTGTCAACCAGTGACAGGGCACTCTCCCTCACACGTTCCCCTAACCTATCTTCATTGGCTCCATGAAACCATACCTCCTCCTATTTTTCCACTGCATTTTTCTCTTTGTCTCTTGAGGAGCACTTTTAGATGAAGGCCCTATTTGTTCACAGGAAAAACACCTTCTCTTCAGGCTTAAGGGACCTCCTCATCAACTCAATGAGTGCCTTTCCCAGTGTATGTGCCTTGTGGTGTAGACACCGTCCCTACCCTAGGCAAGGGCCCTGGGTCTAGCTCAAGTCTTCATCAGTCAAGAGGATTATCATTTGCAGAAAGAAATCCTCACATTTATACTGAACACAGATATACAAACAATAATTTCTTCAGGAAGACAAGACAGATTTGACCCACCGTCCTCATCCAATAGCAGCTTGCCACTGACAATATGGAAGAAATAAGATCTTTCATCAAAGGGAGAAAAGCACTTCCTGACAAAGCACTTAGCTAGCAGACTAATATTTATTTGAAGTCTTGCATAGTGATTAAAAGCATGAATCTGAATGTCTGCATTCAAATCTTATTTCAGCCACTTCCTAGCTGTGTAGAAAACTTCACCCTTTCTGCACCTCAGTTACCTCATTGGCAAGATAAAAATATACATGTGCACATCACTGAATTGGTGGGAGGATAAAATAGATTGGTTATGTAAAGAACTTGAGTTGACATAGCAGGGCTCAAGGAGCAATAACCATTGTATTATTCTCATTGATGTTATTACTGCTAATAACTATCTCAGTTGATATGTTTTGGCTTTAATGTTAGAAAGAATTGCTATTGTCTCTGTCTTACATGCCCTCACTCTTTCCCTTCTCAGAGACACTGCGAGGATGAATAAAATTCACTTAAACATGCTTTTAACTCAGTTCCTAGGTATTCACTTCCCACTCCAGGGTTCATGGTGATGCATGCTGATCTGTGTGTTCTCAAAGGCTGGGGAGGAAAGGAGAAGTGTGGGACAGAGAGTTAGTCTCTTCAGTCAGCCTTGAGCTCCCATGGAAGGCTGGAGGTACAGTGTCAAACGTTCAGAGGGACAATACATGTATCGTGAGTCTGCAAGATTCAGATACTATGCAGAAGAGAGGGACCTGTTTGCTCTACTTACAGCCATTGGACTTGGTTTTTTAAAATGCTTTGCTGTCCAAGGAAACACTGCTAGAAACTGGATTCTATCCTTGCGCTGACCATCTGTAACCCTTTGTAGTACTGGTTCCATCTGTAACCCTTCTGTAGTACACAACTTACAGCTTGTGTTTTTAAATGGTGCCAGCTCCCCCAGCCTGTTACCTGCACTCTGGCCTCGGTGAGGTTCACCCGGCGGGCGAGGTCTTCTCGCACAAAAGCGTCGGGGTAGTGTGTCCTCTCAAAAACACGCTCCAAAGCCTGCAGCTGGCTGCTATTGAAGGTCGTCCTGTTCCTCCGCTGCTTTCTCTTCTTCTTTTCCTCTGAGTTCAGCTGATCATCTAGTAAAGAAGGAACTGATGAGAAGGGGCCAAGTTCACTTGAGGAGTCCTAGTTAAAATGTTTTTTTACGGTGTATCTACAGTGAGATACACCATAAAAAACCATTTCTACCCTAGGCAAGACTTTACATTCTTTTGCTCACATTCTTATTGAAGAATTTGCTCACATTCTTACCAAAGTACTACAGCAAAATGTCACTTTGCATATGCAAATGAGAGCATTGATGCTTGCAAGTTCATATGCCAAGAATCTCCCAGCAATTCTGATGCTTGCTTATCGTGTCTAAATCGGAGGCCAGAACTGATCTGTCAAAGAGACATTACTTGCCTTCACCCTGAAGCCTATTCTGTCAAAGAAGGCTAAAGGAAAATCTCAATCCTGCCCATGTTCTTGGGACTTCTCTTGAGTTGGAGAAAGAAAGAGTAGTTTTTGTACTTTATCTTACCAACACTATGTTCATTCACATAGTTTTATAATCAAGTGGACCAACTATCTCCTGATTCTTTCTCCCCTACGTATGCATGTGATTGTAGTTATTGAGAGGAAACCATGTTCAAACCAAATTAGAGAGATTTCTGCTTTACTAAGCCTTCTTGAAGTAATTCCTAGCAGTGTTCACTCAAGGTTCCCTTCTGTCCCTAAGGCAGGCTTCAGGGGCTTCTGGCTAGATCAGGGCTAGTGCCACAGCATCATCAACCCAAGCTAACGTTAGCAAGGGACTCATTCCCTAAGAACCCAAGAACAGGAACAGGGCTGGGAGATCCCTGAAAGGGTTTCACTCAAACTGAGTTCTAGGGCTCTAAGATTTTTAGTGACCTTTGGAGAATTCCAACCCTAAGATTTCTCCTTTGTCTTCCCTTAGTTTCCCAATCTTGGCAAGCAAATAGTCATTCAGCCCACCCAGAACACTCAGAGAGTCCCACCACTCCTGTCCTTTACTCCCCATCCAGCCCTATCAGGGGTGATGGATGTGTGAGTTCTAGCAAAATACCAGCTGTGCTAACACCTCCATCAAACCGTCTCTCTGCAGCCTGAGTTGCAGCACAGTCTGTGTTGCTCTCAGATGTACAGTACTGAGCAGCTGAGAACCGAGTCACATGCTCTGTCTGACAACCTAGACTCACATTTCCTATGGTTTCTCCCCAGACAGACTCAGCCCAAAGAAAATTTTGATGCTGTGGGATGAGGATGGGGAGAAAGAAAAGGTTGGCCACTTGTTCCACATTTAACAAACAGAAAGCACCTCTTAGTTATTTTTTCTAGCATGTGATTCTTTTGATCCTCTCTGACTATAAATACACAACACACTTAAACTACTAGCATGAATCATGATGTCCTAAGAATAATGACACCTACCTTAGTTACAATATTATTCTTATTACAGATTGAAGCCATGCATTAGATTATGTGTGGATTCAAAATGTAGCTTAAATAGAGGAGCTCCTAGCCCAGACCTCTCAGTTCCTAAAAACTGAGCATCAAACTAAGTCTTTTTGCTACGAGACTCCTTCTTCATCAATGCTGCCTCACCAAGGGATACCTTGGAGCTTAGAATAGAGACCGTACATTTCCTCCTGATAATTAGAGCACACAGAGATAGTAAAGTGCTCTCTGAATTTGTTTCCAAGGAAAACATGAAACCTCTCTTATCCTTAGAAAACTGTTTCTCTAGAAAAGAAGAAAATCATTTGATCCCGATCAGATTCCTCTAGCCAAGAAGCTGCTGACACTCACCTTCTCTGCTTCATAGTTATGCTTAATTAATAACCTCTTTGGTTTTTCACATTGGTGGTGTCTTAACTAGGACTCCCGCTTTGCTGGGCACTTTTGTGGCACTTTCAATAAGAATGTCAGATCAATGGTACCTTGAAGATGGAACCAAATTACTCATCATCTGGGCCCTCTAGCAAGGCCTTCCAATCAACATTGAGCTATTAACAAAACTGGTTACCCAAAATATCATCACTAGAATTGAAACAGCTAGGACCAAATACCTTTCAGTAATTGTCTTGCACTTATATTCGCCTATTTAAATATTTGGAAAAAATGCTCTGATTCTTTTTTCCAAATTCTTTTGTCTACCATATTGCCCTTCAGATCTCTCTAGGTCATGGCCTATGTGACAGCATTATAACCTGAATTTCATGTCCCTGATTAGACAGACGTCTGCAAAAAAGTCTTAGCTTCCACACCTTCACCAAACTGAAACCAATTACAAAGACCTCAGGCTACTATTTTTAATCATATAAAGGAAATCCCTCACTAAGCCAATCCCATGATTTGTTTTCTTCCCTCGGAGAAAATTCTTTCCCAGGTATAACCACAAATTCTAAATCTTTTATGCTATTTCGTAAGCCTATTTCTTCTTGTACTGCCAAACTGTGATCAACACCAAGAATATTTTATGTTTTGCTCTTAGTATTACAACCTGCTACATAATCTCAGCAGTTCTTTGAAATCTTCCACTGTTCATTCAAATCCCACCGACTGTCCACCATAAACCACCAATTCCCCTGACATGGGAGTAAGGGAAATGGAGAATTATAGTTTATGACAGGGAACAAATAGCTATGATGACCTGAAACGAGTCCAACAAAAGTTTCCCAGAGAATGTTCTTGTTGTTTTTAACAAATGAAAACACCAGCCCAGATCATGTTGAAGGTGAGAAAAGACATGCAAGTAACAGAGGTCCAGGGAGTCTGGATCTGGCAAATGTCCTTCAAAGTGCAAGAATAATAGAAAGAAACAGTGAGTGGGCAACAGAGGCAGCTTCAGCAGCAGCCCTTCTGCTTGTCTGTCTTTGCTCACTAATCACAAAGCCTGAGCTCCCTGTTTCTCCCCAAGAATGCAGAAGAACAGCACCCAGCCCCGTATCTCCAGCAGCACAAGGGGAAACATAAACATTGGAGTTCTACAAAGGCAGGGCATCTGTAGGACTTATGATAAACACATTTATCAGATTTTGGGCTCTGGTTGTATGTACAGGAGGGAAAGCAGTGTCTTTTTATCATTGTCTTGTATAACAATTACAGTGAAGGTTGATTTGGGAATAGGCTGTCTAAAGATCCTTATGTCCAATCGGACATTAATAGGCATCTCATTCTTTGATATTGTGAAGTTGCATAATGACCACAGGAGATACGGATGCATTTTTATTGAAATCACAATGTTTTAGATCTAAGGTGTTCATGGTTTTTGTATATGTATCAATGATTGAATAAACCGCCAATAAGCAGTCATTGGCACTCTTTTAGTAAAGACAAGCGAAATGGCCTTGCGAACAGGTGCAGTCCTGCTTGGAATCATGAGTCATAAAATATTGGCACCAAAACAACCCAAGAAATTGTCTAATCCAACCCTTTTACTTTACTCATGAGTTAACTGAGACCTAGAAGAACAATGTGACTTGCCCAAAATCACAGTGGAAGTGTGGGCCTCCCAGACATAGCTAGAAGCCAGGACTCCTAATTCCATTCTCCTCCTCAGTGCAAACGACAATATACACTCGGTGCAAGAGAGAAACAATAAAGCATCAGAGACATACCTGCAAAGCTCCACCCAGGGAAAACATTTATGGGAAAGACATATTTTTTCATACTAGCTATTATAAATAGGGTCTGAGAAAGAGGGTCACTGTCTATCACATGTTGTTGTTCCTACCAGAGTAGCCATTAAAAAATGCCATCATTTTCATTAAGAATACCTGTGGTGCATCGTAGAAGGATACAGGTGAAACTTACTAAATGCAGAATATAAAGGTCTGAACACAATAACTAAGAAAATGCCATGAGGGCTATGTTAACCCATTCGATGAAAATATTTCAAATTGTATATAAAACCAGCACATTGTACCCCATGATTGCATTAATGTACACAGCTATGATTTAATAATAATAAAAAAAAAAGAATAGCTATTCTGATCCAGATGTTTTTACATTCTCCTTTTCAATGGCCTCTGTGAGTCTTTGTTTCATCAAATAACTTTGTGCAGGGTTATTTTAACATAGCAATACACATCCATCTTCTATGTTCTCCCCCAGCTATACTGGCACTCCTCTTTCATTTTAGGACACAGTTCAAAATCTCTGTTTCCTAAGACACATTTCAAATCTCACCTCTTCTATAAAACTTGACTGATAGCTCTAAGCCAGATAGATCTTCCCATTCATGAAATTCCTATTCATATTTGAGTATATCATCAAATACTTTTTTAAAATTATGGCCCAATTCTTTCTATGTAATAATTTTGTCACCTTTGTGCATTCAGGTATTTCTACAGAAAAAGGAGAGGGTCCCTTGATAAACTGAATGACAATGAAAGTTGAATGAGTTAAAGTGGCAGTGCAGTATGAAAGCAGTCCCAGATTATTAGAATCTTACAGATTCATCCAGAGTGCTAAAGGGCTGAGTAATTTTTGAATCCCAATCATTCCTTTTAATAGTGCACAGCAAATAATTAGGATAGCACTATTTTGGGCTCTGGATATTTTTCTCTGGCTAGGGGGCAAGCTTCTCTTTCAGATAGGTTAGTCATCAGATTTAGATAAGGGAAAAGTTTTGAGGTGTGATTCCTTTGCAAATGCAGATATTAGTTTTTATCTCTTGCTAGAAATGCAACTCCAGCATAAATGAGACACAGAAACACACACAAGCAAGAGGTTGTAAAGAGAATGGCATTTCCCATGGATGAGGATGTCCGAATATATAGGAAGCACTTCTCAAGGAAAGAAGGTCAGGAGCCCAAGGTAGGACACCCACTGTGTGGTCAAATACATAGGCCTTAAAGAGAACAACCCAGCCCTGCCCTTGGCTCTAGCATGAAATTCTTTGTGAACTCCTCTTGTGGCTGTCACAGTTGCACTAGAGGGAGGGTAGAGAAGAAAGCAGGAAGTGCCATCCTCAAGCATGAGGACCTCAAGCATGAGGGCTCACCCCTGGCAACATGGGGTGAGCCCTATTCATCCTTGTACTCCCCATGCTGGCTTCAGTTAACTCCAAAGTTCCTGACTCTCTTCTCCTCTGCACCCTGTGGGAGGAAACCTTGCAGATCCCAAATCCATAGTCGGCCAAATGTAATTTAAAGGTAGAGTAAAAACATATTTTAGGAATAAAATCTGAAGAAAAAATGTGTTTCCTATGCCTCGGTCATATCCATTTGGGAAAAAATCTGATGCAAGAAGATAAAATGCCAGCTCCAGTAGCAGAAACCAACTACCACATCAAAGCTTGTCATCTGCCTCTCGGTTGAAAGCATGGCAGGCAAACGGATCTAAAGTGCAGCCCGCTGATCATTTTATGGGCATTGAAGAATGTTTTCAAAGGAACTTATATTGCACAACAGCTACTTACTTTAATGGGATTTGTGTGGTTCAGGCTCTGTAACCTTTGGAAAATTGAAAGGAAGTATAATTGCAAAAGCCACTAAAAACTGTGTAGTTTTTATTGCAAGGCCTATGAAAAGCAGCAGAATACAGCTGTGGCCCTCATTTGAGTTTCTTTGGTTACACTGAATTGCAACTGAAATTAAGACAGCATCCTTGTAATATGTGTCCTGATAAATGGCACCTGGGTCTCTTCACTGGAAAGACTGTTGCGATGCCCAGAGCTGAGTTTAGCAGCACCCCCACACCATCTCTACAGCACTGTCCTTGAATGGTCTCCCAGCATGGAACCCCAGCTACTGTTAGGAGTGGCCAACTCTCTGCCAATACAAATACCCAACTATGCAGCTATTGTTCATTTCCAGGTGTATTATCACTTGACAGACCCTGAAGTTTGTATGGTGATATTGGAGGTGTGCATTTTTTCCTTTGCTGTGGACTTGGCACAGAACTAGTTTATTTTTAGCCAGGTATCAGTTTATACCTTAGAAAACAGGATTAAAACACCTGTAAAGTGGCTAGGGCACCAGCCACTTACACCAGAGCTGGCGTGTTTGAATCCGGCCCAGACCTGCCAAACAACAATGACAACTACAACTGGGCATTCTGGCAAGTGCCTATAGTCCCAGCTACTTGGGAGGCAGAGGCAGGAGAATCGCTTAAGCCCAAAGAGTTGGAGGTTGCCGTGAGCTGAGACGCCAAAGCACTCTACCCAGGGCAACAGCTTGAGACTTTGTCTCAAAAAATAAAAACCTTAAATGTAATTTGAGGAATGATATATGTTCTTTGGAGGATAAAATGCTCTGAAAGTGTGAGAAAGCATGATCTTTGAATGGTTTTGATCAAAAATTTGAGTCAGTGGCTCTGTGTAAAGCTACAGTGGTTTCGTGTAGACACAGCTCACAATCTAACTCCCTCAGCGTAACCAACCCCACTGTGAAAGGGAAAACACTTTAGACTAGCAGGTACTGGAATGTAATGTGCACTGACTTTGACTTGTTCATCTTCTGTATTTCCTTTCACCTCTCTAGACAAATACATTTCCGTAGAGCCAAAAATATTAACACAGTCCAGATCACTTTATCTGCTTTAACTTTCTTCAGACATTTTTCCTAAAGGATTTCTGATCCGAACTCCCAAGGCTATCCAGCACAAAGCAAGCCTTCTTAAGTAGTTTCCTACTGGAATTCTACTTTCTTCTGAAGCTATGTTGGTAATTTCCCTCATTTCCATGTGACTGGGAGTCTGTTTCAGACTGTAACTATACAGCACGATGTTTGCACTTGTGTTTCACTGATGCTCTTACCAATGCTCAGTAAATACAAATTAATAATCAGATGTGAAGTACTTATGCTTCATGTATGATCACTAGAATTCTTACTGAATTCTAGGAAAAGCATTATTGAACAGAGTACCTTCTCTTTAATTAAGACATAAAATTCCGCCTTCAGATACGTAAACTACCTCCAATTTCTCTATAGACAAATCACTGATTAACTTCGTTTTACTCAATTCATTGCAGGATGCCCCCCAAAAGTAGAAAATAAAATCTTTGTATCAGACCCAACTAACTGTAACTGGGGAGGAAACATGATAAAGAGCAGAAAGGAAGCAACTTGGAAATCAGAACAGCCTGTGTTCTCCTACAGACCCTGTATTGACTGGTCCTGAGGCCTGGGACAAGATGCTTCTCTTCCCTGAGCCTCAGTTTTCAAAACAATAAAATTAGAATGAGACGAACTATATCCCAGGGTCACCTTAGGATTTAATAATTATATAAAAGACACACAGTCTGGCACATAGTAGTTATTTGGTAAGTGTTGCTACTACTACGGCTGCTGTAATTTCTCTTCACAAATGGCCTACTCAAAACCATGGCTGCTGTTAATTTTTTCTTCTGCTCACTGTTAGCATTTAACTATTCAGTAAAATTTCTATCACAGAATAACTGGAGAGAAACTAAGAAAGCCTTTCAAATATGTTGAGATGGCCAAGTCAGGTTTGATGGAGAGCATAATGGAACTAAGAAGCTGGAAAAAACTTATAAAAATAAAAGTTTTAAAACTTAGCAAGAATGGAGATATGACGATAGACTGAAAATTGCACAAAGAAAGTAGGCAAAGGTGTTTGTTCCAAAAGTACTATTTGGGACACTTCCGCTGTTAGTCAATTCCTGGCTTTTAAACAAGCTAATTTTCCTTCCTAAATTCAAATTTCGAAAAAAAACAAAGTAAGTAGGTTGTAGCACTTGGGCATGTAAGCAATTGATCCCTTTAACAAGCACTCTCATTAGAAATTAGTATAAATTAAAAATAAAAAAAATGCAAGGGGGAAAAAAGGAAGGCCAATGGCTAAAGATAGGCTCTGAAAATTCAATTATTTCCCAGCATTTGCTTTGGGTTAACTAATTTGGTTGCCACATGTCTAAAAAAACAAAAGTTGGTTCATATTACTCAATATTTATTCAGTGACTTTTTATTTTTAATGTCTGAGCCCTTTGGTAAATTCCAAAAGGATAAAAAGAAACCAAGGAAGGCAAAGTTCTGGGAAAAGAGTGAGTTCCGAAGGAGATCTTTAAAAGCTTTCTAAACTTCCTGTGTTCCAGGTGTGTGGTCCCCTTGGAAGTGCCTGGTATTTGACTAGGAATTTGACTGGGATTACAAACAGAGCTCTGGGTGAGGCACAGCCTCTAGCCTTCTTCTGGTGAGCTTTTTCCTTTGTAGTGAGACTGTTGTCACTTTGTTAAAGACACAACATCAATCTTGACATTACCAGGGGAAACTGGTATGGTCATGTGAGGCAACCACCACATGTCACTTTTTTAATGATTCCTGTGAAGGAGAGGGGGTTAGAATTTTTAATGTTTGAAAGAAAAATCTGGCAAAAACAGGTTTTAAAAAAACACTACTGGAAGCAGATGGCAATGAAGGAGATGTACATATTAATGAGTGAGCTCAGCTCTTGGAAGGATAGAAGTAATGGAACAGGGTTTCCCTGCTTGGATAAAAAGATAATTACGAGGCATTTGAACTCTTGAGAATAGAAGCATAATTTGTATTTTCTTATAATTTTTTTTATGTCTTGAGTTAAAAGGACAATGCCTAAAGCCACAAGGAATAGAGAATTAGCTTTTCATTACAACAAGAGTTAGATCTAGGGCGGCGCCTATGGCTCAAAGGAGTAGGGCGCTGGCCCCATATACTGGAGGTGGCAGGTTCAAACCCAGCCCCGGCCAAAAAAAATGCAAAAAAAAAAAAAAGACTTAGAACTAAAGGAAATTCTGTAACACTACGTAGAGCAAATGATCTGAAGAAGAAATTCAAGTCCCTCTGAGTTGTTATTCTGATATCAAATGATTTGAAGAAGAAATTCAAGTCCCTCTGAGTTGTTATTCGCTCTTGGATACCAAATCAATCTGAGGACAGAAACATGCTAAAATGGTAAAGATAAAAAGCTTTATGTTTTGAAATACTGTTTAGGTGAAGCTAAATTCTCTTTATAGAACAGAAATTAAAATTTTCTTTAAAGAACAAGAAAAGTCAAAGTGGAAATAGTGGCTTAAAACAACATTTTTGAGGAAAATGTCACTCTGTAACATTTCAGGATTTCAGTTGTCTTATCTGTAAAATAGGCTGTTGTCTTAGCACAGGCTGCCATAATAAAATACTGTAGATTGGGTGGCTTAAACAACAGAAATGTATTTTTCACAGTTTGAGAGGTTGGAAGTCTCAGGACCTGAGTGCTGGCCTATTTGGTTACAGGAGTGGGCCCATTTTCTGGTGTGCACATAGCTTCCTTCTTACTGTAACCTCACATAAGAGAGAGAGGGAAGTAGGGGGGGAGAGAGAGAGAGAGTGAGAAATAGAGAATATGCCTGAGCAAGCTTTCTGGTGTTTCCTCATAAGGCCACTAATTCTATCATGAGGACCCCACCCTCATGATGTCATCTAAACCTAATTACCTCCCAAAGGCCTCACCTGTGAATAGTATCACATTAAGGTTATAGGTTGTTAAATATGAATTTGGTGAAACACTCAGTCCATAATAATTCCTTTAAGATACAAATGATAAATGTAATTTTAAATGATATAAAATGCCACAACTATTTATACAGATTTCCTTATATTTTGATTTAAAATATATTATGTATTAGGTATTATGAAAAAATTGTGGAAATGGCTTTGATTTGGGAATGAGGAGGATGGGCTTCTAATTCAGGGAGGTTACTGAGTCTGTGATGTTAGCCTGTGGTGTCCTAATGGGCACAATTAGAGGTTAGACTATGACACGAAGACCTCTTTCAAATCCATCACCTTGGGGTTATAAGATTGTTTTTATATTTCCAATACCTAGCTCAAAAGAAAACTTTCAATAATTGTTTAAGGTGATAATTGAATTATGTCATTTTGGTGATGGTGGTGATGGCATTTTTTTGGTTTTCATTTTTTTAATAAAAACTCAGGCAACATTGTATATATCAGATGAGAGCGGTCCAATAATTACCAGGCCTGGGGAAACTGGGTGATTAACAAATCTCTCCATACCCAAAGCACTCGGCAGATATAATGCTCCAAATTGGAATCAAGTGAATCTTTAGAAGAAACTGGTTCACCTATAACCACAGCCTAGAGCAAGAAGAAACCTAAGAGGTTTCTAAGAGACAGCTATTCCATCTTCTAAATTTGTTTTTAAAAAAAAAGAAAAACTAACATGTGGCTTCTTTTTCCTCTACCATCCTTGAACTCCTGACCATGGGTTTGGAGGAATTAGCCTTCCTGCAGACACTGTCTGTATCAATCATATCAAGCTAATTCCAAAATTGGTGCAACAAACAATGGTCACACTCAAGCTATCACCTTATTTATTCATTTGAACAAATTTTTATAAGTTGCCACTATGTGCCAGATAAGGAAATGCTCTGAGTATAGACAGATGTTAATATGTAGCCCGCTCTTCATAAGACTTGATAATAGAAGTCACAGCATATGAAAATTAAAGTCACAGTTGAGAAAAGATATTCCAGCAGACGTAGTGGCCATCAGAGCTACGGATGGGCTAGGAAGGAGGACAGAGATACCAAGTGTGTACCAGGACAAAAAACACAACATGAGCCTCTTCTGTCATGCTTGAAGTTCAGCATCCCCTTTTCAGATGACTTATTATTTGTCACTCCATTCACCTCACTCTAGTTGCCCTGCTGATGCTGGTAAAAATATTTCTTTGTCTTTCATTTAGATTTTTCTTTGACCATGTCTTTCCTTGCTTTATACACATCCTAAGCCTTACCCATATCCACTGACCTTTTATATTTATGGTTTCTTCTCCTTTCGCAAATCCCAGATTATCTGCCAGCTTCTTGCAGGAACATTTTCTGATCAATAACCAGAAATAGCCTTCTCATTATTCACCATCCAGCATCATAAGCATCTGCACTTTAACACTTAACAACAGTCTGTACTTACATATGTTGATTGTTTCACACTAAACACAGCCTTATGAGGGCAGGCATCTCATCTGACTTAACTGTGATAATCCAGCATCTGGCATTGCTGCGTGGCACATTTTAAGCACATTTTCTAAGAATAACTGAATGAATAGGTTGAACTGTGCTTGATGAAAATGTCTTCTACACATATCAGTCAATTCACACTTCACCACCAAACATCACAGCTCTTTCAGAGATCAGTTTCTGTAATATGGTCTTGACACACAAATTTTCCTGTGATAAAGGCTTATTGTGTCTCTGTAAGGCATATAAATTCCAGGATCTTCATGCACCTTCTTTGTGTATGACTTTGCATCAGTAATTATGCCATCAGCCTTCAAGGCAGATGAACAAAGTGTGGAGAAAAGAACTCTATACTTCTTAGTAACCATTAAAAAATGTTTGGCTTTGATAATGATGACACATAAGGGAATTATTGACCATCTTGTTCCCAGCAAAGACATGACCTGGTACAGTTATTTCTATGTTCTAAAACACATATGTTTAGCTTTAAGTTCTATTTTCTTCTAGTTAGTCATTTCTAGTCACTTTGTTTTCTGTTGCCTTTCGCTGGCAAAAGAGCTTGGGCAAAAGCCTGGCTAATTCACACTCCAACATACAGGAACATTACTGCCTGTCAACCACACCTAAACCTTAATTACATGGTGATTTCCTCTCCAAGGATATGTGACTGTTTTAACTAGTAAGGAAGCTAATGCACTAAGGTCATATGAGGAAAAAAAGTGTTAAATTTGGGTAAAACATCCAAAAATCCATGTGGAAGAATCTTATTCCATTGAATCATGTCTCTTGTTGTTGAACGGCTCTAATGAAGTCCATGTTAATAGGTGATTCTGTCTGTCTGAGTGGAAATCTATGAGTAATCTATGTGTCACTGTGACTCATGTCATGGCCACCACATCCAAAGCCCCGTCATCTAAAAGCTTCCAGGAGGAGTTCATACCGCTCAGCTCATAACAGGAAGAAGCCAGGATGGAGGGAAGACCTAATGAAAAGGTTTGTAGATTCAAAATAAAATGATAACTAGACAAGGAGAGATAACCACAGATAAGGACTATGACTCCTTAGTCACCGCCTGGGTCATGGCTTCTGTTTCCAATGGGCTTTCAACAACAATTACAAACATTCTTTCTCCCATATCCTTGGATCTTTCCCCAAATCCCTCCTATTTTTAAATGTCCCCAACTTATAAATTGCTGTTAGCAACTTTGATAGCAATATGTTGGACCAAGAGCAAAAACAAACCCAACAGGATAGTGTTTGATTCCCACTACAAGACTGTTCCCCAAACACTGACAGAACTTCCCTTTGCTGGCTTTCTTATTTCTTCTCTACCTCTCTGTAATTCTGCTTAATGAGAACCAGGGTTTAAAGACATGGTTAACTTAATCAGAAGTCAGCACCTTTAAAATAAAGCATTTTAGGAAAAAACTTGACTATCTAATGAACTCAACAGACTCTTACAGAAAACATGTGCATATCATGTAGACAGGAGAAAAGATTTCGGAAAATCAGATTTCCAAACATGGCATTTGCCACAGGTCGGTTAAAGAAAGTGTGTGCATGGTAACTGATTTGGGCATCCTAAGCTACATTTTAAATGTTTTATCTAGCTGAAGAAGGAGTTATTCAAAAGGCAGTATTTCTCTTTCTGGCTATTTCACTGTATTTTGCAAACCCCTGCTGGGCTCTTTCACTTTGTTCTGTTTGGTTATTTCTATACTAGGACTTTCTAGTAATCAGGATTACACCTCCCTCGATAACATCCTTAAACTTCTTCCTTTACTACAGATCTGTTGGTCTGAGGGGAAGTTTCTCAGCTAGAAGGATTGTTAGGGTTTTCTTTCTCAGAGACTTCCAGTTTTAGCACTAGTTCCAGTTCTCCCAAGGCAAAGTGGCACTGAGGGTCCCCACTCACTAAGCCTTAGAAGTCATCAAGTGCTACCACTATAGGTAACTTCTTGACTTGAGAGAGCCCATTTTTTAAATCCAAAGCTTATGTCTAGTTATAGCCACAGACCAGTTTCACCCGATAGTAATTTTATGCACTTTCCTACATTTTTATCAATCTAATATTGGTAAAAATTTTTTCATAGAAATTTATGAGAAGACAACTTTATATAATGGGGTAAAGAGGAACTCTATGGGTTAGAAGTCACCCCATATTCTCATTCTGTCTGTGGCCCTGAAAAGTCATGCTATCTTAAGAATGTAACTTTGCCAGAATCATAGCATGCAACAATCTTCTCCCGTTCTGAAGGCTATCTGTTTGCTTTAGTTGTGGTGCCCTTATCTGAGCAGAAGCTTTTTAGCTTGATCACATCCCAGTTATTTTATTTTTGGTGATGGCATTATATATCAAGTCCTCAGATTGTACCCCATAAATGTATACAGTTATGATTTTAATTAAAAAATAATTTTAAAATAAAAAAATAGAAAAAGAAGAATATAACTTTGCCAAACTGGTTTCTATTTCTATTGCTGTCAAAAAGCGGCATGTTAGATTATGTTTAATAACTCTTTCTGATTTTAAATTACAAATGCCTCTTCAAGTACTTGACCAATACAACAAAGAGGCACATCGTAAAGAATAATATATGGATTTACTAATTACCTACAATTTCACAATCTATGGATTTAACAGCAGATTAACTAGACATTGCACAGTCCCATGGGTGCACCTTTCTGTAGTCACTTCTGCAGTGTGTTTAACATTTTAAATAACATTAGTGATGATCTTTGCAACTACCAGTTATTTCAATATTGCATGAATGCTTATTTTCCTTTAAATAATTTTTATTTTTTTTCTTTCCTTTTAGAGACAGGGTGTCACGCTATTGCCCAGCCTGGAGAGCAGTAGCATAGTCACAAACTCATAATTCACTGCAGACTTGAACTCCTGGGCTCAGGAGATCCCCTTGCCTCAGCCTCCCAAAGTACTGGGAATACACTATGCCCGGCCTCTTTCATTTTATACATTTTTTAAAGAAAATCATCTGATTTAATAGGTATTCAAACATTTAATGAGAGAACAAAGATGAAAAACTATTTTATAAAGTTCTAGAGTTTTCAAATTATCTACCATTTAAGGTTAGGGGACATAATTTCTTATAAAATGTCTTTGGGTGCGCATGTGTGCCTATATGAGCACATGTGTGACTAGCTCAGAGAATTCTATGTGGAACTGAACAGCAGTGCCATAAACATGAGTACTAGAAGTAGATTAAATTGTCCTGGGTGGAAAGGCACAACCTGTTGTGCTGTGAAAGATTTATCTGCATACGTGCTCTGCATAGCCCCCTAGAGCAGCAGAGACCGTCATTGGGGCCTAGTCCAGTACTAACTATATCTGGTAATTCACTTTGACGTATTAGTTTCTACTAGAAGCTTTCAGACAATGGCTCACATGATATTACTGCTAGCTAGAATTAGCTATAAAATATCTTTTTCGATAGATATTTCAAATGTTTAAAATTTAAATAAATAAGGCATAATATGTAAAGTTCCAAGTGAAGCCCGTTGCCAAATTATGCTGGTTGGCACAACCAAGTACTGGATAAAAGGGGTCTTCAATTGCTGCATAAGGCAAACTTGGGAAAAGGGAGAGGAAGAAAAGTGGCAAGAAAAAAGAAATGAGGTGCCTTAAAGATGAATCACTAAGGATGTCCTTCCATTAAACCAGGAGAGCACACTTTGAGACCACCCCACTAGGATCCAAGTTATATGCGTACCTTTGGAACCATTTGTTTCAAAGTCCAGACCAAAGCCACTAGGTTAAGTTTTATGGGTCCCTCTAGAAAAGCAGTTTCTTGTCAGGGCTGAAAAAATAACAGCCCAAGGCATCCAGTAACAACAAAAGCTAGGCCTGTTAGATTCCAAGCTAATGCCTCTTCCAAAAGGAGAGGATCCAGAAGAACAATTTATTCTCCAGACTGAACGTAGAAGTCTAATATTTAAAATTAGGAACAGTTTGGTTTATAGTCTGTTACACATAGGGTGCAGATCTGTTGGGGAAAATCTATTTACCATTTTATTTGTTTCAACAAAGACGATCCTAAAGTTGAGTTTCTCTGAGATCATCATTTGTGGAGGCTAAGGACAGGAGACAGGAAGAAGTATGTCACTGGCTTTCTAAAGTATATCTTGCTTCTCAAAGTTCCTTTAAGAACAGTACAGCTGAGAAGGCAAGTTTGCATATACAATGACAGCAATGACCAATGGTCAATAAATCAATTACATCTTACTACACGACTTAACCGATGGATATGATAAATACTTGGAGTGTGTTTTTTGTGGTCTCAAGCCAAAAAGCTAACCCCAGCATAGAGAATTTTGAACCTCGGAAGAATAACTAGAAATCTGTATGTTCCACTTTATTCCCAGTGCAGTTGGAAAGAACAGAATTCTGTGAAAGAGAGACACTGTAATTATGTTCATAACTTCTGAGAGTCGAGAGGCTGCCTTTATATACGCCTTTCCTCCAAAGATCATAAAACATCTCATGTATGTTATTTCATTTATATTCCAAATGTCTTCATGGCATAACAAAAGAGCACTTAATAAAATTTTAACCCCAAAATGTATTAATTGCATATATTTTAATAAAACTAAGCAAAGTCACATTTATCTAATTTAGTACGTAAGGGAAATCAATGTTTAGTTCTACTTTAGAATTAAAAAATGGTCAGTGTGCAAGCTGATGATTTTTACCTTTAATTGAAATTTTCTTTTTTTTCTTTTCTTTTTTTTTTTTTTTTTGTAGAGACACTCTCACTTTATCGCCCTTGGTAGAGTGCCGTGGCGTCACGCAGCTCACAGCAACCTCCAACTCCTGGGCTTAGGCGATTCTCTTGCCTCAGCCTCCCGAGTAGCTGGGACTACAGGCGCCCACCACAACGCCTGGCTATTCTTCTGTTTTGCAGTTCGGCCAAGGCTGGGTTTGAACCCGCCACCTTTGGTATATGGGGCGGGTGCTCTACTCGATGAGCCACAGGCGCCGCCCTTTAATTGAAATTTTCATTTTTATTTAGCTTCCCACAGTTCCTCTAAACCACATTAATTATTCTTTTTTCTGAACTCTGAGCTAGTGCTTGAGTCCTACAATTTAGCACATGGATGTATACTTTTATATTGTCATCTTTGTTTTCTACGTATTTAGTCTCAATCAACTACTCAGAGGGAATGGCTTGTGAGAATTGGGAATGACACTATCTAAAAGACAGAGTCCTGAGGGCCTCCTTGATCACCATTTTCAGCAAACTCTCCCTGATCTCCAGTTTCTTCACTAACCAAAGGAAAAAAAAATCCTAAATGTTTTTTAAATGTCTTAAAGAGTTGTTGTAAAGTTCAAACAAGATGATTTTTCTAAAAACACTATGCATACAAAACATTATTATATGCGTAATGGGAGTGGAGATAACATTTTATGCTTTTCTTGTATACTTTCCAGGATCTAATGCAATGGTGAGTCAGTATGATTTTCCAAGTAAGTACTTAATAACTATTTCTTAATAACAAATAGTAGTACTTACTATTTACTAAGAACCACTGTTAAGTGCTTTATATGGACAATTTCATATTTCACTATCCTAGATAATAGTACTATTATCTGTCTATTGCAGATGAAGAAACCAAAGTCTAGGGAGCTGAGCGTCCGGGCCCAGGGCACACAGCTGACACCTGGTTGTTTGGCTACAGAGCCCAAGTTCTAAAACACTTTACTCTATTTGACATCCATAGAACCAATGATCTTGAAAGAATTCAGAGGCTATAAAAAAATTTCCTTGCTAAAAACTATTAAGTAGAAGAACTTGCAAAAAGTGGATAGAATTTGTGAGCATATGTCAGGTATCATTTTAATCTAGAAATCTAAATAAATAAATAGACCAGCTTCTTGACATGATTGAGTTGCAACGATAGGATTTTTGTAAGGGTTATATTTTTCAGAGAAATGCTTCTGAGCATTTGAGTTGGCTTTGTGAATCCAAGTCCCAGCCTGCAGGATATTTCTATTCTTCTTCTAATCAACTTGTTATAAATCCTTCTCAGAATCGTGGGAGCATAAATCTGATTATGAGTGAGGCCAATGGCAACAAGATAATTGCATAGATCTCCTACCCATCCACTCCACTCACCATCATAAATCACTGAACTGTCGCAACCTCAGCTTTCTGGAATCTCCAAGTTGTTTGAAATACTCTGCTATCGCCATTTATGGGAGAGCCATATTATACTGCCTTTGTTTTAAGTGCTATAAAAATAAAATTGAAAATTTAAGTGTTTACCCTTCAGAAGGTGCTAAATAGATACTACAGTGGAAATCCTAAGAAAACTGATCAAAATGTGATATCTTCGTACATGAACTTGGCCAAAGGCCTAAATCTAAGGAACTTTTAGCCCCACACTTAAAAAATTAAGTTCAGTAGTTCTCTTTGTAGTGCTTTTGTGATAGAAATTGCGTTTATTACCAGAAAGGTGAATCTGCTTTTGTCTCACACACACCCATAGTATTGTATTGCCAAGTCCATAGAAGGAGCCTGGCAAATCCCCTTAAAAGTTCTTCCAAGTGGAGAGTAGAATTGTGGTTGTGAGAGTTGGGGTAGAGGGCAGGGAAAGCTGTTTAATGGATGCAAAATAAGTTCCAGTGCTCTATAGCACTGTGGGTGACTACAGTTAAGGATAATTTATAGTATATTTTCAGATAGCTAGAAAAGAGAATTTTGAATATTCCCAACACAGAGAAATGTTATTTGGATATGCTAACTACCATGATTTGGTTACCTCACACCATATACACTGTAATCCATAAATAGGTACCATTATTCTATGTCAATTAAAAATAATAACAATAATCATAATAAAGACAATCTATTTCCCACCCAAACTCTTTGACTCTTAGACAGTTGCAAAACTTGTGGTTGGAGCATTCTCTCTGTTGCGGTAATCCTTTTGAATAAAATCTTTTTTTACTTAAAAAATAAAAAGTTCTTCCACTTCTTCATAGTTTTTAGGAAGGAAATGTTTTAACCTCTGAATTTGTAATTTTTCAACAAAGCAAGCAAAGCATTTGGCCTGGGTAGAGATGGAATGATCTTATGTCCACAAATTAAGGTGAGTTTATGACCAAGGCTTATATGATCCTCTAAGCCACGGAGTTCAAATCAAGTTGCGGTGGCAAATCACCATTTAGATTTCCTATCTTGTGTTTTCTTTCAGTTTAATGGAACATATGTTTTATTAAACAATTACCTGCAGGTGAGTATGAAAAGTCAATGGTCTCCCCCACCACCTCTCACACTTAAGTGAGAAAAACAGATACATAACCAAGGAAACATCAAAAAATGAGTTAAGTAAAATAATGGAGGCTATAGACTATAAAGTTGTGGTAAAAACAAGGATTGACTAACTATATTTTTTTAATGAATGCGGTAACAGAAAAGAGTCACAAAAAAAGAGGAACTAATTGCACTAAATTTTGGAGGAAAAATACATACTTTGACCAATGGAAAAAAACTATTTGTAATGGACAGAGTCGGGTGATAAAAGGCAGTATTACTCATTCCTACTAGTGGATTTTCAGCTCATTTATTCCTCACAACAGCCCTGGGAAGAACCGTGTCAGTGTCCTAATTTTAGAGGTTCAGAAAAGGAGCCTTCTCAAGAATGTAGTGCTGGTAAGTGATCCTGTCATGAGTCCCCCGTGTCTCCTCCGCTGAGCATTTGAGAGCAGAAGGAAGGTGAAGTCGCAGGGAAGGACCTTTTACAACAAGCCAAGGCTTTAGGACTTTATCCTCTCGTGCAGGGAAGTCAGGGATGGGTTTTCAGCAGGGGGTTGGGTGGCAGGACAGGGCTTACGTTTCCGGCCGCATCCTGGTAACTGCACAGAAACACACATTGATGCCTTATAAATTCAGAAAGGCAAGACTAATAATATGGCCTGTCTTGCTACTTTGTTATTATTATTTCAAAATATTACAGAGGTACAAAGGTTTGGGCTACATGAATTGCTTTTGTACAGTTTGAGTCAAAGTTATAAATGTGCCCATCACCCAGACACCTGGTAGGTGTGATTTTACCCCTCCCCGCCTCCTCACCTACCTGCTTGATTTCCCCTGAGTTTTACTTCCATAGGTGCATACGAGTGCTGATCGCTTAGTTCTAGTTTAATAGTGAGAACGTGTGTTTTTTGCTTTTCCATTCCTGTGATACTTCACTTAGGAGAATGGTCTCCAGTTCCATCCTGGCTGTTACAAAAGTTACTAGTTCATCTGTTCTCTTTTTAATGGTTGAGTACTGCATCTTCCTACTTTTAATGGTTAGAAGCTCAAGGTCTCTCTGATTCCTAAATTCCATAATAGTATCTCTATCATTCCACTTTCTTCCCTGTCTAGGTCTGTTTTTAACTTTCCTAACCCTCTTTGTTACCATCTATGTAGTATACGTTTATCCAAGTAACTAAAGAAGCAAAGCACAAATTCAGGACACAAGGGCATGTGATTTTTTTAAACTACAGGAAAGCTCTTAAGGACTTTCTAAACTTTCCAGGTCCTCCACCTCCTATATTAGAACCATCAGAACCTGCTTCCTACCTGTGCCTTCTCCCTCCGACATCTCCCCTGTAACCAGCTGAACTTCCTGGGCTCCCAGGAAACCTCATTAGAATCTGGTTCACACACACACAAAAATAATGATTTCCAAAAGCATAAAATCCGATATGGAAATTTATTTGCTTAAAAAAATTGACCATAGGGTATTTTTAAGTTGTTAAGCCCACTTGTAAATTTAAATATGAATATATACATACGTATAAAACCCCTCAAAATCAATCTATGTGTACACTCAAACGCATTGGTGTTCCTCAGTGTATTTCTGTGTGGCTTTGTTTCATTTTTAAAGGCAGTGATCTCAGTTTAGTTCTCCCTCCCAGCCCAGCCCAGGCCTATTCCTCTGCCTTTGGCCATCCTCCAGCCCCATTTACTCTTTCCCCTCAGTCTTGAGGTACACAGACTCTTGGGGAACCTCTTCCCTAATGCCACTGCCTGTAGTAGAGTTTTCTGGGACCTATTTCTAGAGTCTCCTTCTTACCGTTTATATATCTGGAAGAGCTATATGCAAACTAGAGCTCCTGAATGGAACAAAGAGGGAAGGGACACACATTGAAAAACTCAATTCTTACTTCAAAGAATCAAACATTTACTGCTCTGAAAGGGGTTTGTCAAAGAATCAAAATTAAACGTAAAACATAAACAAACAAATAAATTAATGCCTTCTGAATGTTTGCCGGAGAAATGGAAAAGTCTTTTCCACAAGAAAAGTCCTTTCTGTACTGAAATTGGCAGCTGGACGGCGTGAGCATTTATCTCCCGCACAGAAAGTGCTCAGTCAGGCAAGCTGTGACTAACAATAAGCTGAAAAACACACCACAGACTTCCACTGTATTTTATTTGGCAGAGAGGAATTATTCCTCAGCACAAAGTATTTGCAACTGGCATCGGTTAAACAAGAAATTACAACCTTTAAAAGCTCTATTTATCATTAGCTGCAAAAGTGCAGACTTCACCGTCAATTACTCTGACAAAGGATTACAGACCGTCAACACCGCATGCGGGATAACAACAATCTTGGCGGCCAAAGGGCCCCGCCGCCGAAGGGAGGATTAGAAAGTTAATAGCCAGGGGCCTCTTCTCCAGCGACTCCCTCAACCCTTCCTCACCCACCCCCTGCCCCTTCAAGGGCTGACTCCCATCTCCAGCATGCCGTCTCCCTTCACCTCATCTAGCAGGGGCTGGGGCACCAGCAGGCTTTCAGCAGAAAGACATGGTCCTCATGCAACAGTTAATGCTTATGAATCACGGGCCAAATGAAGTCAGCAGCCACTTTACTCCGTTCTGCTCTCAATGTGTTCTGTGGGTGAGAAGGGAAATTACAATATCGATCTCTGAAAGCTAAAGAAATAATATGGTGTTATTCCTCTCAGCTGCTTCAAGAGGCTAAAGAGTCAGAAAAAATAGTGGATTTTAAAAAGCAAAAAGTCTCTCCTATGATTCTAAAACAACCTCTGAGACCCTCAGGGGTGCCCATGCATTCTCGGAAGAGGCCTTTGTGCATTGCACTCAGGCATTAATCATCTGTACATGATTTCATGTCTTAGGAATAGAAAAACAAGATGTTTTGTTTTCCAGTCTTTAAATTTAAATAATAAAGGAGGTTTTTTATTCAAGTGGTTATATAATATAATGGTAAGAAATCTCTCTCAAGAAATATACCTAGATATGTATATTCTTATTTAACTTTGACTTTCTGAAGAAGTATGAAGTCATTAGCAGTGTTTCTGGGACTGTGTTGCTAGTTAAGTTAGTTTCCTCTCAGAGGCACAAGACTTACAGGTTAATATTAGTCTCATCAATACTTGTGTGTTTTTTGGCTATCTTTGTCTCTGTTAACAAAGTTAGTCATTCATGGGAATGAAGTACAGTATCACAAATCAACCACTTATACATGGTGTGGCACATAGCGTTCCATAAATGATGATGACCTTGGAGATGATGTTGGTAAAGATGATGGTGATGGAGAGTAATATTTGGCATTAAAGTTAAATGGTATAAAGGCTTTTTTTTTTTTTTTAGTTGTAGCCGTCATCGTTATTTGGCGGGCCCGGGCTGGATTCGAACCCACCAGCTCAGGTGTATGTGGCTGGCCCCTTAGCAGCTTGAGCCACAGGCCCCGAGCCTTAACAGACTTTTATTTTATTTACTTTTTTGTAGAGACAGAGTCTCACTTTATCACCCTCGGGGGAGTGCCGTGGCATCACACAGCTCACAGCGACCTCCAACTCCTGGGCTTAGGCGATTCTCTTGTGCCAGCCTCCCGAGTAGCTGGGACTACAGGCGCCCGCCACAATGCCCGGCTATTTTTCTGTTTTGCAGTTCGGCTGAGGCTGGGTTTGAACCCACCACCTTCGGTATATGGGGCTGGCGCCCTACTTGCTGAGCCACAGGCACCGCCCGGTATAAAGGCTTTTTAATGATATGAAAGACACAGCGATTGATACATAATTTTTTTTAAAGAACCCAGTTACAAAAATGGTATATTCTTAACTATGTAAAACACTATTCCATAAAAAAGACTGAAAGAAAATAAAGCTTTGGAAATGTCCACCTCTGAGGATGCAACAATGGACGCTTTTTCTTATCTTCCTTTCATCTCTAATTTTCTATGATGAGTTAATCTTACATGTTATTATTAGAAAAACATAGACGAGGTCAATACAGGCAAGGAAAACAATCAAAACAAAAACATGACACTTGGAAGATGATTATGAATTTATAAGCTTTTACAATTGCAACATAAATAACTCGTCAGGGGAGATCATTGTTCTCACTTTACAGTAAAGTAACTGAAGTTGAAAGAGATTAAATGGTTTACCCAATGGAAATTACTTCCATGGCGTAGCCAAATCTGAGACAAAGTTTGTCTCACTTTTGGACCTTCATTTCTCTTGGCTGCCTCCTGCCCAAAGAGCCAGTGCAGGCCTGTTCACATTCCGTATCTTTTGAGTTAATGTATGTTTAAGGAGTGGGCCTATTCATGTATAAGACCCCTAATCTTTCCAGATTAGAGAGTGTTCCCTCACATTTGGTCTGCTACATTCATAAAAACTATCACAGGGCTATCGCTTGTAGATGACCTTCTCCAAAAATCACAGGGGTTTGGATAGCTTTATTTAGCTCTATTAAGTTCAAAGAATGTGCCAGGCAGATTCATAGTCCAAAAATAATCTCCTTTTATTGGCGCTCTAAATTAACTCACAGAGGAGTGCGCCGAGTTAAATTAAAGCTTTCATACAGCAAGGCCCAGGGATTTTTACTGAGTGGTAAACGTTTTCTCTCTCTGTGAGAACTTTACTGTTTCCTTCCTCTAAAAGAGGCTCTGCTTAGAGGCAAAGAAAGTAGCTCAAAGCAGATCTGCGAGAATTCATTTTATTTGACAAAGACTCTTAGTATAAGCCCCCAGTGTGGAACCTTTAAAATTTTATAGCTTTTCCTAGCTTATAAAGTAATTTGCATGTAAATAAAGGGATATTAATCTTCTAGCACAAATGGCAAAATGTGTTCTTTGGTCCTTTTTTAACTGGAAAATTAGATTCCCAAGAGTCCTTGAAGTGAGGTAGTTTTACTTAAAAATGACTTCAAATAGCTTGACAAATCTTAACCATTTCCCTTTTGGACTGCAACTGCACCTTCTGTTATCTTTTCATAACTACTGGAATACTGCGGCACATTCCTCTCTGAGCACTGCACCCTAGGGAACAGGCAATGTAGACATAAAATATGATATTAAGACTTATGGTTGCCTCTTTTTCTCTAAGACATGGAGACATCTCTTACCACTGGTCTTGTGGAGTGAGAGTAACACACACTGAGTTTCCAACTAGCCTTAGACAAGCAGGCCTGGCTTGGCTTACTGCCACACGGCCCTGGGACTTTTCATGTGTCACTCTCCTTTGCTCCTGCCTACCTTGCATGTCGAATGAGTGACCAGTGCAGGTGCAAAGCACGTGTTGATCCTCTCTGTCCCCCTTGCTGTACTGGTTTATGGTCATGCCCACCACCATAGTCCCAGGAAGCCAACGTGTCAAGCAAAGCCTCATGTTCAAGTCCAAGGAATAGCATACTTCTATATTATTTCTCCATGCTGGACATTGAGAAGATCCCAGAAAAATCATCCTGTACTCCAGCAATATAGAAGAAACAAAAGAGAGAATATAGAGAATGTCTTCTGTATTTCTTCCAGAGAATATAGAAGAAACAAAAATACATACCCAGGAAAAGAAATGAAAAGAGAAAATAGGAATCAGGATATTTGGGAGAAAAGCTGCAAGTTCATACTTATCACCCAAAGAAATATGTGCAGCAGAGAGTGCACACACACTCAGAGATCTTAGAGATTTCTCACCGACCGGAGGAGTTGGAACTAACGGGAGTTGACAGATTCAAGGACTCAAACTTGGCCATAGAGAGGATTTGGGTTCTGACCCTGAAGCAGAGAATGTTCTCTTCTATCTAACTGCTAAGGATGTCACATATCCCCAGAATAAAAGAATGACCTTTCTACCCCAGGACACTTATTCCTTCTAGAAGCATATGTGAACAGACAAGATGACACTAGTATCAAGTTGTAGTCCATAAAGGTTTTGTTTAAGAGAGAAAAAAACACCCAACTGATTGAGCACTTAGGTATGACATATTTATATGGCATCTTATTCGAAGTGGCTATAACCCTAATGGCGCTACGGGAAAGCCATTGGTAGTATAAAGGACATTGATGGGGATTCAGGATCTAGTCACAGTAGGGCAACTAACCAGCTGATCTTGTGTAAGCCACTTCAGTTTCCTCATTGTGCCAGTAATAGGTTTGAAAGGAAATCCTCCCTAGCTTTGTTGGCTCTACCAGTCCATGGGGTACACTTACTGTATTTAGTCACATGAATATCAGGTATCTTGCAAACCAGGCCTCTGAAGACATCCCGTGAAGCCATCCATAGTGGGGAGAGAGACTCTTCTATTGCAAGTTCTGGCAACTCCAACTAAGGTCAGACGGCCCTAGCATCTCTCCCAGTGGAGATAGGATTGCTATATTCTGACAGTTTACTAACTTAGTACATGAAGGGGGAGAATGACAAAAGAATTGAAGCCTTTAGCTTCCTCTTCATTCCTAAGTCTACTATTACTCCAACAACAACAAAAAATCCTAAGATGTTATCATTCTTTTAATTTTTATCTATAGGAAGACTTTAAGCACAGCTGTTACTCATTAGACTCCAGTGCCTGAAAGCGTTTTGTTACTACAGGAAAAGAAAAAACAAAACAAAACAAAAAAACCTGAAAATCGGTAAAGTTTTATTTACAATCTGCTTTCATTGTAAAATAGTAGAAGTCTTGAGTCAATAAAAAGATGTGCTTGGAACTAAAAGCATAAATATGTTTTCTTACAACAGCAGTAAATACTGTGGGCACATTTCCCAGAGTTTTAGGACTATTCTAATTCTATTTTCCCTGTAAGTATGCTCATACTTCTCAACCTCTGTGATTAGCTTTTGAACTAGAAAATGTAATTATATAGGGAATATGCCTCCCCTAAATGGACATATAGATTATACATGCACGCACACATACATACATACAGAATTTTCACATACATTTTATGAAAATAATATCCACCCTATAAAGGAAACAGCTGTTCTGTAAGACACATGTAGCACACTCCATAATCTATAAAAATCTTTAAATAAGGCTGGGTTTTGTCTACCAAGAATACCAAAGAAGGAAATTCAGCTCCCTAAATAGATTTGGTTTGGTAACATTCAAGGTCTCTTCCAAGTCCTAATTCAAAGATTCTGTAAGTTGCTATTTTTTCCTAAGTTCATTTTAAAAATTGATCCAACCTTTCTACTGTGTTTCATGTATTGGCAGGTACTTTAAAAATAAAAAAAACACAAATGAGAAACTGAAACCTTATGGTGCTGAAATTTGGATCTATTTACACCTGGGGTTTGAACACACTTGCACCTGAAAATCCAGGCATATGGTAATAAAGTCCTTCGTGGCAGGAGCTCTCCTCCAAGAAAACTGCAAAGTGCTTTAACAAACAAAGACTTTACTTGCTTCATAGAATCTTTGTTTTCTCATAGCCAGAAAATACGAAAATTAAAAATCAAACATGAATAAATAAGACAGAATTATTGCTCCCGACCATTTTACTTTGTGGACACGAGCCTCCCCTGAGTTTCATGATAGGCAAATTCATTGTCTCACTACTACATTTCACCTTCCCCCAATCAGATCAGGCTTCTCAGAGACTAAATTTCACTTAATTGTCTATCGCGTCTAATAGATTTAGTCTGATTCAAGATCTGGGTTTCTTATCTTTTTGATCCAATTCCCAAAGAAATTTCAAGTATAATAACAAATTGCCACATCAGCCCCATTACTCAACAATCCATACTATCAAACTTCTTATGCCTTAAAGTTTTCCTTTTCAGAGGCTGGCTGAGCAAGTTTACTTAACACAGGACATAGACTGAAATTATTTACAACAGCAATTGTTGAGTTTAGTGGGGGGTAGGGAGTAGGGACAGTGGAGGATTGCAGCCCAGCAAGAAAGTCAACTGTTATTCTTTCCTGCTACTCTTCCTAAAAAAGGCAGTATTGCCATATCAAGTATCCTGTTTCCTGAAAGCCTGCCTCTGAGATTGGTGTGTGCAGGAAATTACATCATAGTAGAATCTGGCCACACTGACCCTAAGTGCACCCATATTCCAGCATTTGCCCTCCGACCCCACCTCCCTAATCACATTTACATGCTGTCTCCACTCTCTACGGCATATTTAGAACCTTTCTACAGCATATTCTATTTTGCAAGTCATTTATCAATGCTAATTCATCTCTTCTCACCCTCGTTTCTTCGAGGCAGAACCCTGTGATTAGTCGTAATAACAAAACCCATGGTATTTGGCTTTTCTATAGCTTCTGTCTCCTGAGAACTCTACAAATATTAACAGCACACATGGCAGCTTCCCAGAATGGCTTAGGTCATGGAAGGACTGGGGAAAAACTGCTCTGACTAGTGTAAGTGGAGTAAATTGAAGGTTGGGTTGGAACTCAATCAAGAGGCTGGTGTTAACATGCCCAGCTATTTAGGAAAATTTCCAGGATCACTTAATGATGAAAAGCAATAAGGCTGTCAAAATTTGTTTGGAATACATATAGGATTAGGCCAGGTCCTAAAATTTCCCAAGGTACCGAGGGGTCAAGGGCTTTCTGCAGAAGGTAAGCCTTCTTGATGATATAAAAATTCCAAAAGACAAAGTCTCGGTTACAAAAAAAATGTGAGGAGTGTGTGTGTGTGTGAGAGAGAGAGAAGCTTTTTTTTTTCCTTACTTTTCTCACTTATTTCCTTGAAGTTTCTCTACGGGATCTTGATTCTTGTAGATTATCACTTTCTATCTTAAAAACAATTCTACAATGGGGACAGACCTGACTCTTACATACGAATAGAAATCTTGTGGCCTGGAAATGCTTCATTAAATACACTCAGCAACTTAATAATAAGGTAAGATGTCCTTCAACTACATTCTAGAAATTTAGCTACATTTAAAAATATTTTATGATGCATGAGTGAATTAAGGAAGGATATCCCAACAAACTTACCAATCCAATTTATTAAATTTTTAGCCTCTTCTCTTGAGTTAACCCCTTCAGCTGAAGAATTTAATCAAAAGTGTTGAAACTATGGAAAAATAAGAAATTGTATTCTTAACCCATAAGGATTTATATTACTTATGAATAAAAACTTCCTGATCCTGAACGATTGTTAATATAAATGTATAATCTTTCCTAGAAATGTAAGCCTGAATAGATACTATTTCAATTTTGGACGCCAAGATGAAAACGACTTGTGTTTTACACATGTATAATTTTTTCCTCTCCTGGCAATTACTTTTTACTTGATACATTTATTTGTATGCTTATGTAGAGTCTAGATTTGAGAACCAGGTATAATCTCTTAAGTCTCTTAAAGGACAAGGAACTTTGTATTCCTCAGAATGCTTATCACAATATCCAGTACACAATAATGGTGCGGTAACTATTTCTTGAATAAATGTAATGCGGCAGGCTTAGAGAATATTGCTTCCTCCCACTGTAACAAAGGTCCTATGGGTCCCCGAAACTACAACTGGAACTCTGTTGACCTCCAACAGCACAGGGTTGATGTTTTCTTGGGACCATGCTCCCTTATTTTATATATTTTCAAAGCTATCATTATCACAACACACACGAGTAGGGGAGAAAGAGGCAGTAGGGGAAAGGGAAAATGGAAAGGGAGGGAAAAAGAAAAGGAGAGAGGGAGGAAAGAATGGAATTGAGGAAAAAAATTAACTTAACAGGGTAGCACCTGTGGCTCAAAGGAGTAGGGTGCCAGCCCCATATGCTGGAGGTGGTGGGTTCAAACCCAGCCCCAGCCAAAAAAAAAAAAAAAAAAAGCTCAATTACTGTTCCAGGTAAATGGTGAAAGCATACATCTTATCTCTGTTACCGACAGAAAATTTCTGGTCCAGTCTGGGAAGTTCAAGTGCGAGAAAAAGGCCCAGCTCTGAGCTCCTTCGACAGTGGCTTTATAGAGCCTGGGCTCTTCATCCCTGGCCCTTGCATCAAGAAAAGAGGCTTCCCAGTCTGGAAGATGTTCAGGTCTGTGTTGCTCTTAGTGTACTTGCTATCAACGGCTCTGTACTTCCCATGCTGTTTCTATTTTCCATCTGTTTCCCTCACCCATAGTAGATTTTCAATAAATAGTTGCTGCCTTGCTCACTGTGTGCATGTCCAGAACAACAGGGAAGGACATGGGACACGGTCCCAGCCAGTCCAGAGCATCAAGAGCTCTGGCAGCCGCTGCAGGGTGGTGAGCAGCACAGCAACAGCCCAGAGGTTGCCCCTTTCTTCTTTCTTTTTTTTTGAGACAGAGCCTCAAGCTGTCACCCTGGAAAGAGTGCCGTGGCATCACAGCTCACAGCAATCTCCAATTCCTGGGCTCGAGTGAGTCTCCTGCCTCTGCCTCCCAAGTAGCTGGGACCACAGGCACCCGCCACAACGCCCGGCCATTTTTTGGTTGCAGCTGTCATTGTTGTTTGGCAGGCCCCGGCTGGATTCGAACCCACCAGCTCAGGTGTACGTGGCTGGTGCCCTAGCCCGTTGAGCCACAGGCGCCAAGCCTCTTCTTTCTTTCTTTCTTTCTTTCTTTCTTTTTTGGCAGTTTTTGGCCGGGGCTGGGTTTGAGCCCACCACCTCTGGCATATGGGGCTGGTGCCCTACTCCTTTGAGCCACAGGCACCACTTCTTCTTTCTTTTTGAGACAGAGTCTTTCTTTGTCACCTGGCTAGAGTTCCATGGTCTCGGTCTAGCTCACAGCAACCTCGAATTCTCGGGTTCAAGCAAGTCTCTTGCCTTGGCCTCCCAAGTAGCTGGGACAG
Source organism: Perodicticus potto (assembly GCA_963574655.1). NCBI lineage: Eukaryota > Metazoa > Chordata > Mammalia > Primates > Lorisidae > Perodicticus > Perodicticus potto. Next base: position 11,859 of record CAUYRH010063115.1, on the reverse strand, counting down.
GCGCCCACCACAACACCAGGCTCATTTTTGTATTTTTAGTAGAGACAGGATCTGAATTTACTAAGGCTGGTCTCAAACTCCTGACCTCATGCAATCCTCCTGCATTGGCTTCCCATAGTGCTAGGATTATCGGCGTAAGCCGCCTGTCCAGCCTATGTACATTATTTGTTGAGTTAAGCCAAATTGCATCTCTCTTTGCCTTTTATGGTTTCCCCATTTAAACCTGTAGCTTCAATTTCACTATTCTGAATATACCCTTCTCTTCCTACTCATTCATTTCTTCACTCACTGAACAGACATTTATCAAATGCTTTCCAAGCGTCAGTATTGGACTAGGCACTAGAGAGGTTCCAACAAGCAAGACCAAGAAGGCCCCAGTTCACAGGGAGGCTAGGTGTGCTGTGAGGGACTGCCCCAATTCATCCATCCATCAGGAGGAGGCAGGAACCCTTCCAGGGGAGGCATTTGTTTGGTACAGGATATAGAAGCCCCCTGGACTAGGTGCCCTGCCCTCAACCCCAGGACCAAATTTCTCGGGCTCCCTCAGGGCCTGTGACCGTTCCTCTTTTTGGAGGTAGCTCTGGTCTTAAGCTTTCAAGACAGGTGTCCTCCTGCTCTGCCTACATCACCCTCTCTCTTCTTCAGTGTTAACAGCATTGGCAAGGTTTTGCCCTTGACCTTGTCCTCCCTCTTTCTGGTTTAGCTCTCTCCTTGATGCAGATGACTTTGCTTGGGTGTCTCTAAGCCAGAGTCTTTTCCTCGGGGTAGGAGTTCATTCCTAACATCTTGTTGGATCTAACATCCTACAGACATTCTGCCATTTCCTCAAAATTGGCGCATCTGAAACAGAATGTGGTGTTTTTCTTCTGAGTTCCTGCTCTTAAGATGTTCAGGTACTCATGGTCATCTTCCAGAGCCCTTCCTCTGGAATCAGGTAGAAGGCAGATCCCACTTGCTTTTGTCTTTTTTATACAACAAATACTAAATCTGTCTGGGTCATGTTCTGTCCTGTGTATGGTCGTCCCTTGGGGACAGATATAGCCGTGCTATTTTGTCATTTGTCTCTGTCCTTAGGAACTATTTCTATCATGATACATGAAGAAGCAATCTCCCCTCAACTATAACTTGGACTTCCACCTAACAAACACAAACAATGTAACCTGATCATCTATACCCATATAGTAATCTGAAATTAAACAAAAAAAAGTAACTTCCTCCTCAAAGATGGTCTAGCACCTGCATGGGGTGGGTGGGGGTTGTGCTACAGCCCGAGCCATGATTGGCTGAGTTTGCTCGTGGCTATTTGTCTGAACACAAGTGGGCTCTGGCAGTTTGGGGGAGTCACTCATTTTAGCCACCAAGTACTTCCAGCCCTCTGCATATCCCCGAACGTGTGGACCTGCGTTATGGGCCCTCTTGTGGTTGGGTGGGGCTGTGTCACTTGCTCTGGCCAAGGAGTTCCAAGCGGAAGTGCTAGAGCATTTCATCTGAGTGCAGGACCCTCCTGAGGTCTCTTTCCCTTTGCCATGGCAACTGGCAATGTTTGCAGTGACAGCTGCTTCCCCAGCCTGGGTCCCAGAATGAAGAGACATGAGACTGTGGCTCCAGCCAACTCCTGATACACACAGTTAAGTGAGAAATAAACCTTTGTTGTTGCAAACCGCTGAGGTCGGGGCTGTCTGTAATGTAACTTATCCTGACTAGCACCCAACCAGTGTGAAGTGAAGCTCTGTTTAGCACCTTTTATATTTCAAGCAAATAGCTGACATATCCGTTTCCATGAACTTTAAATGAAATGCCCCAAAGCAGTAGGTTTTTCTTCAAACAATCGTTGCCAACATGTGCACATTGCTAGCACATATTTCACACAAACCTACCCTGGGTGAAACCAGTGTGCGCTCCACACTTAATGAGTATCTAAGGGCCCACACTAACTGCTGAGTCTGCCTTATACTCAAGCTGTCTCTTTAGAGGCCTGACTGGCTGATCCAGCACGTGGTGGCTGTCTCAGGGATTCCATTTCCATGGTCACCCACTTTGACAAGTCAGAAATAGTGTTGCAACTGGAAACACCCCTGATATTTCATCTTTTTCATTCTCTGCCAGCCTGCCACCAGTCTTTCAAGTGGGGAGGACTAGGCCAGCCATCAGTGAGTGGTAGAGGATAGACACCTGGGTTCCTGCCAAGGACAGTTCTTACGGATCCTCAGACAGAGCAGGGCGCAACTCCCTCTGCCTGGGCCAGCTCCTATCTTCAGGGCTTTGCTCCAGCGTAGGCCTCCCTCCTAAGGAGGCTGATTCCAACCCCAAGATTTAAAATTGCAACTGCCCCCACCCGCTTCTTGAAAACCCCCGGCTTCCCTTGTCTTTTGTCTTTCCTCCACAGCCTTTATCTCCTGAGAGCACATTGTATCATTTAGTAATTTATTACGTTTGTTGTTTCTTTCTCTCCCTACTAGAACATGAGCTCTACAAAAGCAGGGAATTTTATCCTTTTTTGTCAGTCTTGTATCCCAAGTAAACAGAACAGCTCCTGGCATAAAAGAAATATTTAATGAATATTTGTTGAATGAATGACCAGGGTGGGCAAGGCATGGGTGATTTTGGTGGTCTTCACCAGTAATGCCAAGCAGAGCAGGAGAAAAGCCGTCCTACAGTCCCTGTTCACCTGCGGTGTGCACAGTTCTCGAACTCTCTTGATTTGATCTCAGTGGCCGACCGTTTTCTGGTTTATTCCTGCCTCCTACGGACAGCTCCCCTCCCACGCCCTTGATAGACCAAGGAAAGGGAGTTGGTTCTTGGACCTCATAATGGCTGCTTCTCTAAGTGTCATATTCTAAATGGACACATACCCCCGCAAAGAACACAAACCATGATGATAAAGAACAATTTTTGTTTGTTTTGAGACAGAGCCTCAAGCTGTCACCCTGGGTAGAGTGCTGTGCCATCACAGCTCATAGCAACCTCCAACTCCTGGGCTCAAGTGATTCTCCTGCCTCAGCCTCCCAAGTAGCTGGGACTACAAGCACCTACCACAGCGCCCGTCTATTTTTGGTTGTAGCCGTCATTGTTGTTTGGCGAGACCGGGCTGGATTTGAACCCACCAGCTCAGGTGTATGTGGCTGGCTCCTTAGCCGCTTGAGCCATAGGCACAGAGCCAAAGAACAATTTTTTAATGTCTATTAAATGTGGCAATGGAAGCGGAGGACACTTCCTCTCTAAATTTCCACAGCAGGGTGGTGCCTGTGGCTCAGTGGGTAGGGCACGGGCCCCATATACCAAGGGTGGTGGGTTCAAGCCCGGCCCCAGCCAAACTGCAACAAAAAAATACCGGGCGTTGTGGTCGGCATCTGTAGTCCCAGCTACTCGGGAGGCTGAAGCAAGAGAATTGCCTGGGCCCAGGAGCTGGAGGTTGCTGTGAGCTGTGATGCTACAGCACTCTACCAAGGGTGGATGAAGTAAGACTCTGTCTCAAAAGAAAAGAAAAGAAAAGAAAAGAAATTTCCACAGCAAAGAATTTTCTTGGCTTCCCATGACTGTCAGCGGAGCGTGATGCCTGTGGTGCTGTTGGTCTTGTTCTGAACCTTGGAGCAGCACCAGGAAGATGGAGATAGGACACATCACAGTTGGCAAGAACAAGACTCATATTAAACATTGCCTTAGTTAAAGAGTACTCTTTGCTTATAATTTTTTGCCTCATTTTGTTATAGTCTTGTGCATTTTTGCTTTGTCTTTTGTTTGCCATATTTTTCCTTAGGTTTTATTTTATTATTTATTTATTTTTGAGACAGAGCCTCAAGCTGTCGTCCTGGGTAGAATGCCGTGGCATCACAGCTCACAGCAACCTCCAGCTCCTGGACTTAAGCAATTCTCTTACCTCAGCCTCCCAAATAGCTGTGACTACAGGTGCCTACCACAACACCCGGCTATTTTTTTTTTTTGCAGTTTTTGGCCAGGGGTGGGTTTAAACCCACCACCTCCGGCATATGGGGTCGGTGCCCTACTCCTTTGAGCCACAGGCACCGCCCCAGGCCTGGCTATTTTTTGGTTGCAGCTGTCATTGTTGTTTGGCGAGCCCGGGCTGGATTCGAACCTGCCAGGTCAGGTGTATGTGGCCGGCGCCTTAGCCGCTTGAGCCACAGGCGCTGAGCCAGGTTTTTAAAATTTATTTTTTTTTAATTGATACACAATTTTTTATGGTTGTTTTAGGTTTATACTTAGACAGATAGTATGAAGAGTTCCTGTGTTTTCCTCCCAACACACAATTTTCCCGATTTTATTTATGTGTTTATTTGACACAGAGTCTCAGGCTGTCACCCTGAGTAGAGTGCTATGGTGTCATAGCTCACAGCAACCTCCACCTCTTGGGCTCAAGCGACCCTCTTGCCTTGGTTTTTTTCTATTTTTAGTAGAGACCAGAGGTCTCGATTTTTGCTCAGGCTGGTCTCAAACTTGTGAGCTCAAGCAGTCCACCCGCCTCAGCCTCCCAGAGTGCTAAGATTATAGGCATGAGCCACCACTCCAAGTCACGTTTATTTATTTATTTATTGCCATTTTTGGCTGGGGCTGGGTTTGAACCCGCCACCTCCAGCATATGGGGTTGGCGCCTTACTCCTTTGAGCCATAGGCGCCGCCCCCCATATTTATTTATTTTTGAGATGGAGGCTCACTCTGTTGCCCCAGGTTAGAGTGCTATGGTCCCAGCCTAGCTCATAGCAACCTCAAAGTCCTGCACTCAAGACAGCCTCCTGCCTCAGCCTCGCCAGTAGCTGGGACTACAGGTGCCTGCCACAACACTTGGCTAATTTCCCTATTTTTAGTAGAGATGAAGTCTCGCTCTTGCTCAGGCTGGTCTCAAACCCCTGAGCTGGAGCAAGCCTCCTGCCCTGGCCTACCAGAGTGCTAGGATTACAGGCATGAGCCACTACATCCTGCCAATTTTTCCTATTAACATCTTGCATTCATTTTGTTAAAATTGATGAACAAATATTGATACTTTTATTTTTGTTGTTGTTGCAGTTTGGCTGCGGTCAAGTTCGAACCCACCACCCTCAGTATATGGGGCCGGTGCCCCACCCACTGAACCACAGGCACCGCCCTTGATACTTTGTTGTTAACTGAAGTCTGTAGTTTACATTAAAGTTCATTCTTTGTGTTATAGTTTCTATGTTTTTTTTCTTTTTTTAAGACAGACTTTGTTGCTCTTGGCAGAGTGCCTTGGTGTCATAGTTCACAGCAACCTCAAACTCTTGGGCTCAAGTGACTCTCCTGCCTCAGCCTCCCAAATAGCTGGGAGTATAGGTGCCCATCATAACACCTGGCTATTTTTAATTTTTTATTTTTTGAGACAGAGCCTCAAGCTGTCACCCTGGATAGAGTACTGTGGCATCACAGCTCACAGCAACCTCCAATTCCTGGACTCAAGCGAGTCTCCTGCCTCTGCCTCCCAAGTAGCTGGGAGTACAGGCGCCCGCCACAATGCCTGGCCATTTTTTTGGTTGCAGCTGTCATTGTTGTTTGGCGGGCCCAGGCTGGATTCGAACCCGCCAGCTCATGTGTACATGGCTGGCGCCTTAGCCCATTGAGCCACAGGCACCGAGCCAACACCTGGCTATTTTAGAAACAGGGTCTCGCTCTTGCTCAGGCTGTTCTTGAACTCATGAGCTCAGGCAATCTACCCGCTTCAGCCTCCCAGAGTGCTGGGATTACAGGAGTGAGCCACTGAGCCCGGCCTATGGGTTTTGTCTTGACAAATGCATGATGTCACGCATCTATCATTATAGTATCATACAGAACAGTTTCACTGCCCTAAAATTCCCTTGGGTATCATCTATTCATAACTCCCTCCCTGCCATAAAATTCATGGCAACCACTAATCTTTTTACTGTCTCTATAGTTTTGCTTTTGGATCATGTAGTACTTAGCACCTCTGGTTGATTTCTCTTACTAAGCAACATGCATTTAAGTTTCCTCCATGTCTTGAAAGCTCAGTTCTTTTTACGGCAGAACAATATTCCATTGTATGATTACCACATAATCATTGTATGATTATCACTTTTTGATAAGATTATCACCTTGATAGCTCAGTTCCTTTTATGGCTCAATTCCATTGTATGATTACCACAGTCATTGTATGATTACCACCCTTTTTTTTGAGACAGAGCCTCAAGCTGTCACCCTGGATAGAGTGCCGTGGCATCATAGCTCACAGCAACCTCCAACTCCTGGGCTCAAGTGAGTCTCTTGCCTCCGCCTCCCAAGTAGCTGGGACTACAGGCGCCTGCCACAACGCCTGGCCATTTTTTTTTTGGTTGTAGCCGTCATTGTTGTTTGGCGGGCCTGGGCTGGATTCGAACCCGCCAGCTCAGGTGTACATGGCTGGCACCTTAGCCCATTGAGCCACAGGCACCGACCCACCTTTTTTTTTTTTTGAGACAGAGTCGGGAGTCACCCTTGGTAGAGGACCATGGTATCATAGCTCACAGCAAACTCAAACTCCTGGGCTTAAACGATTCTCTTGCCTCAGCCTCCCAAGTATCTGAGACTACAGGCGCCAGCCATAACGTCTGACTATTTTTAGAGACGGGATCTCACTCTGGCTCAGGTGGGTCTTGAACCCGTATGCTGGCTTGGCGCCTGTGGCTCAACGGGCTAAGGCGCCAGCCATGTACACTTGAGCTGGCGGGTTCGAATCCAGCCTGGGCCTGCCAAACAACAATGGTGGCTGCAACCAAAAAATGGCCGGGTGTTGTGGCGGGCGCCTGTAGTCCCAGCTACTTGGGAGGCAGAGGCAGGAGACTCGCTTGAGCCCAGGAATTGGAGGTTGCTGTGAGCTGTGATGCCACGACACTCTATCCAGGGTGACAGCTTGAGGCTCTGTCTCAAAAACAAAAAAAAGAACCCGTATGTTTAGGCAATCCAACCGCCTCAGCCTCCCAGAGTGCTGGGATTACAGGTGTGAGCCACTGCGCCCGACCTATTAATTCACCTTTTGAAGCACATCTTGATTACTTCCAGTTTTTACCAATTATGAATAAAGTGGCTGTATACATTGGTGCACAGGTTTTTGTGTGGACTTGTGTTTGACTCATTTCAGTAAATACCTAGAAGCACCATGATTCTCTGGTAAGAGTAAGTTCAGCTTTGTAAGAAACTGCTAAACTGTCTTGCAAAGTGGCTGAACCATTGTTATCCCCACAGCAATACCTGAGAGTTCTTACTGTTCCACATCCTTGCTAGCACTTGGTATTGTCAATTCTTCAAATTTTAGCCATTTTAATAGGTGTATACTTGTTTCAATTTACAATTCCTTAATGATATATGATGTAGAATATCTTTTCTTATGCTTATTTGCCATCTGTAGAAAGTCTTTGGTAGAGGTGTCTATTCAGATCTTTTGCCTATTTTTTTTTTTTTTTAAGAGACGGAGTCTCACTTTGTTACCCTCGGTAGTGTGCCATAGCGTCAGAGCTCACAGAAATCTCCAGCTCTTGGGCTTAGGTGATTCTCTTGCCTCACTCTCCCGAGTAGCTGGGACTACAGGCGCCTGCCACAATGGCTATTTTTTTGTTGCAGTTTGCCGGGGCCGGGTTTGAACCCGCCACCCTGGGTATATGGGGCCGGTGCCCTACTCACTGAGCCACAGGTGCCACCTGATCTTTTGCCTATTTTTAAATTTATTTTTTGTTGTTGTTGCAGTTGTCATTGTTGTTTAGCTGGCCTGGGCCAGGTTCGAATCTGCCAGCCTCAGTGCATGTGGCTGGCACCGTAACCACTGTGCTACAGGCACCAAGCCTTTCTTTTCTTTCTTTCTTTTTTTTTTAATAAATCTATAATTTTGTTAAGACAAAAACTGACAGTGTGGTATGAAATTTACATTTAAACAAAATTTTCCCAGAAATCTAACACATGCCTAAAAAAGATTTAACAGTGTAGCTCTAGTTGGCAAATCCAGATGATGTCAAGAACTGATGACTCTTATGATTCAAGACAGAGCATTTTTTGGGTATCATTAAATTCTTTCTTTAAAAAAAGTTTTTGTTTGTTGTGTTTTACAGTGAACCACTGCCCAGTATGAAAGTTTAATTTTCTCCTGAGACCAGGGATTTTGAAATCATTCAACTCTTGAACTTGTTTTTTTGTTTTTTTTTTTGAGACAGAGCCTCAAGCTGTCACCCTGGAGAGAGTGCTGTGGCATCATAGCTCACAGCAACCTCCAATTCCTGGGCTCAAGCGAGTCTCTTGCCTCTGCCTCCCAAGTAGCTGGGACTACAGGTGCCCGCCACAGTGCCCGGCTATTTTTTGGTTGCAGCCGTCATTGTTGTTTGGCGGGCCCAGGCTGGATTTGAACCCGCCAGCTCAGGTGTAGGTGGCTGGTGCCTTAGCCCGTTGAGCCACAGGCGTCAAGCCTTGAACTTGTTTTTGAAATTTTCTTTTTCTTTTTAGACAGAGTCTCACTATGTCAGTCTCAGTAGAGTGCTGAGACGTCACAGCTCACAGCAACCTCAAACTCTTGGGCTTAAGCAATTCTCTTGCCTCAGCCCAGTAGCTGGGACTATAGGTGCCTGCCACAACACCTGGCTATTTTCTTGGTTGTTGTTATTATTGTCATAGTTGTTTGGCAGGCCCTGGCTGGGTTTGAACCCACCAGCCCCAGTGCATGTGGATGGTGCCTGGTGCCCTTACCACTGAGCTATGGGTGCCGAGCCTGTTTTTGAAATTTTCTTCTTCTTTTTTTTTTTTTTTCACTTTGTCACCCTCGGTAGAATGCCGTGGCATCACAGCTCACAGCGACCTCCAGCTCTTGGGTTTGGGCGATTCTCTTGCTTCAGCTACTCGAGTAGCTGGGACTACAGACGCCTGCCACAACGCCAAGCTATTTTTTTGTTGCAGTTTGGCCAGGGCTGTGTTCAAACCCACTACCCTCGATATATGGGGCCAGCGCTCTACTCACAGAGCCACAGGCACTGCCCTTGTTTTTGAAATTTTCAATGAAACTTGTGCTGTCAGTGACTGCACTCTGCTATGAATGGGTTTGAGAGTTCAAAATTAAAAAAAAAAAAAACAACTAAGAGCATGAGCCCTGGTCTCCCCTACTCTCCCGTCTCTTGTACCACCCTCTTCCTGAATACCTCAGCCTGTAGCTTGGATGAACAAGCTGGTATTTATAACTTCATACCTGAAAAAGGGTCATATTGCTTAATTTCGGGAATTAGCACATCTAAGACAGAATGGTCTCCTAAAGTATATTCTCCAGTAAAAGCCTTTTCCCTCCTCAGCCAGTTTCTATCTCCAAAATGGCAGTTTTGGTAACTTTCCAACTAGCTTAGAGAATAGTATTTGTGGAAAATAGCATTAAGCTCAGGCAGGGAACACCTTGGCTTATAGGTTTCAGGCATTTACAGCTTTTAAATAGTCTCTTACAGTCCTCATTTATGGTACTACTGACTTTTTTTTTTAGAGACAGAGTCTCACTTCATCGCCTTTGGTAGCGTGCTTGTGGCATCACAGCTCACAGCAACCTCCAACTCCTGGGCTTAGGCGATTCTCTTGCCTCAGCCTCCTGAGTAGCTGGGACTACAGGCGCCTGCCACAACGTCTGGCTAAAAAGTTTTTTTTTTCCCCAGTTTTTGTCTGGGGTTGGGTTTGAACCTGCCACATATGGGGCCGGTGCCCTACTCCTTTGAGCCACAGGCACCACCCCTAGCAACATTTTTTGAAAAGGACCTAGAAGCAAATCATTATGCTCGGCACCCATAGCCCAGTGGTTATGGTACCGACCACATACACCAGGGCTGGCGGGTTCGAACCCAGAGCCTGCTAAAACAACAATGACAACTACAAAAAAAAAAAAAAATGCTGAGCATTGTGGTAGGTGCCTATAGTCCCACCTACTTGGGAGGCTGAGGCAAGAGAATTGCTTAAGCCCAAGAGTTTAAGGTTGATGTGAGCTGTGATGTCATGGTACGCTACAGAGGGTGATGTAGTGACACTCTGTCTCAAAAAAAAAAAAAAAAAAAAAAAGAAGAAGAAGCAAATCATTAGTTGTCTGTTTTTTTCCATGTTTTCACCATTTCCCCAATCAGGCACCAAATTTTTTTTTTTTTTTTTTTTTTTTTTTTTTTTGAGTTTTTTCCCCGGGCTGGGTTTTTACCCACCCCCCCCAGTATATGGGGCCAGCGCCCTACTCCTTTGAGCCACAGGCGCCACCCCACCAAATTTTAACCAAAATGATCCTACTCAGCTCTCTTCTTTCCCACCCTATCTCTCCCACCCCAAATAATAGACCAAAACCCACATACATGTTACACTGTAAAAATGCAGAATTAACACTACTGGGAAGAAGGCTGTGGTTGTGGAGATGCTTTTTGAAGATGTACAGTTTTTACTCTCCCACACAGCCAATTCTGCAAGTTTTGTCCTTCGTAGATGGCCTTTTGCTTTTCTCAGCAAAGTGCAGAATGGGTTGCCTCGAAACATTTATTCCCCTCCCCCTCCACGGGGCTGAGTGTGCAAACTATACAGCTTGAATGGCTTTAAAGCACTTCAGGCTGCTGCAGGGCACAGAGACTATACTGGCTCTTCAAAGGACATCCTCTCAAGCCACCTATATGGTGTCAGGACAAGTGAAATTCCTTCCTTCCCCACTTGAAACCCACAGTCAGATGTGACGGGGCTGGTACTTTAGGAAAGTTAATTCATGTCATCTTTTTTGCCATCATCCTTCCAGGGGCGGGAATGTCACATCAGCCTTTCCTCATAGAAGGACATGACAACCTGTGGGCACTTGACATTGGCTTCCCTGGCAGGGACCAGTTCAGCCTTGTCAGAGTTTCTCCATTTCCCCGGGGACAGGAGCTCTCCTCTGCAGTCTGTAGTGCCAATAATCCCGTCCAGCTCTGACCCTAAGGCTCGTGGCTTTTCTGACTCTGCTTTGCTTCGCTCTCCTCTCCCTCATCTTCAGATCAGAATCAGCTCTGCACGCGCCTCCCTCTGACCCCTCTGACTTATCTGTCTCCTGTGCTGTTTTCTGGGACTGCAGAAACTCGGCAATGAGGTCGGGCGCTCCAGGTCCTCTCCGGGCCCCTGTGTGTTGACCTCATCTGAGGAACCCTTCACTCTAGGAGGCCCTCCGCTTTGCCCTTCACCGCTGCCCGGTGGAGAGCTTTTTCCACCACACAGTCCCCTTCCTCCTCTCCCGCACCTCCCCTAATTTCTTCTTGATTTGTTTCTTCCCCACAGTGCTTGCCAGCTTTCTGGTGCAAAGGGTGATGCTTTATTTATTTATTTATTTATGTGTTTGTTTATGTATTTTTCATTTTAACTCTGGTTTTAAAAAGTTCACATTCACGGAGGCGCCTGTGGCTCAGTGAGTAGGGCGCTGGCCCCATATACCAAGGGTGGCGGGTTCAAACTCGGCCCTAGACAAACTGCAACGAAAGAAAAGCCGGGCGTTGTGGCAGGCGCCTGTAGTCCTAGCTACTCGGGAGGCTGAGGCAAGAGAATTGCCTAAGCCCAAGAGCTGGAGGTTGCCGTGAGCTGTGACGCCACGGCACTCTACCGAGGGTGACAAAGTGAGACTCTGTCTCTACAAAAAAAAAAAAGCTGAAATAGGAAGTCAGAGCATTGCCTTGTGTGCCTCTCAGTTGACTCGAATTTCTCACTGCTTTGTGCACGTGGATGATATGTGTAAAAACCATCAGAGTATCGAGTTTGGGATTTCTTTCTTTCTTTCTTTCTTTTTTTTTTTTTGAGACAGAGCCTCAAGCTGTCACCCTGGATAGAGTGCCGTGGCATCACAGCTCACAGCAACCTCCAATTCCTGGGCTCAAGCGAGTCTCCTGCCTCTGCCTCCCAAGT